>NDXB01008316.1:0-11265 GCA_002631895.1 Agapornis roseicollis | reverse complement strand
TCCCAATCCAAAGATTTATTGCAAAAAAAAAAAATTATAAAAAAAAAAAAAAAAAAAAAAAAAAAAAAAGAGGAACAGGAGTTACACTTAATATTGTTTGCTATGGGCCTTTTCCATACTTCCTTCTATGCTCTTTTTTTAGTATCTGCATTTTGTATGTCTTAGGTATGTTATCTCAGCAGTCCTCCTGAATGCAGAGAAAGAATTCTGGAAAGTAGAACAAATTACACAAAAAGCAAGGCTTTACACTATAGTTAATGAAAGAGCACTACTTGCAATTGTAAAACTATATAGAAATTATTGTAAAACTATATAGAAAAAAAATCACCAAGTAATTTTTCCATTATATCAAAGAAAGCCTCTACTTTCTGTATAATAATCATGGGGGTTTTAATTCAGAACTCACTCTCCTAAAATAAATCCCCAACTTTTTAAAAATCACACACAACTTCCATATGGAACTATGGTTTTGGCCAGTTCCAGAATTATGTTATCAGTGCTTCTCTGGAACCACAGCAGAGACTATCTGTATCTCTAACAGTTTGAAAGGGCACTGCTGTCATTCCCCTCATGCCTTGTTATCAGGAATGTCGGTTGAGTGTTTCGGGTAACACTGTTACATAAAACATGGGATGATTTTCCTGTTGCAGTCAAAGTACTACAGTGCTGAAGTTCCATTTTTTAGACAACAATATCTAACTATGAAGGAGGTAAAGGTAATGGCATAATATGACTAAATAACATAGATACTGTGGTGGGCTTTTTGTTGTTCTGAAAGCCTGCAATATTCAGCAGACGAACAACACACACAGAGAAAATTCTTCTCATAAGAAATGTCAATACATTTTATTACAGTGACAGCACAATAGCATAGCTTTGATATTATTAAATTCATAGCTTTGATAAACAGCCTACAAATTACCTCTTGAAGGGAGCTGCATAATAATACCTGAAGCGTAAAGAGGGGAAATTGAGTTTAATTAAGTGTTGTCCAGCTAAATCACATTGAGAAAAGCATAGGGAGGTGGGAAAAATACTCAGGACTTCAGCCCTGCACAGAGGTAGTAAGACAGAGCCGTCAGACAAAAGGCTGTATCTAAAAATATGCTGAAGCTAGAGGGGGTTACACCTCAGCAGTATCTGATGAGCAAAAGCACATATATCCACTCCTCTCCACATAGTTCTTTCAATATGCAACATTCATTTTCCTCCCCTTATACACAAAAAGAAGAAAAGCAATACCATAAACCAAGGAAAAATGCATGTGTCCTAATTCATATTTAATAGTTAACCAAAAATCCAAAGCTGTGCATTTAGTAGCCCAGCAGGAAAGTCCTGGTGGGGGGAAATGAAATAAAGGCTGATGCAACCCCTGCAGAGAAAGCAGAGTGTTATACTGGGGTTGGAAAGTAATACTCAAACATATATTTTGCAGAATTGCTGGGTATCAAGATTGGTATGATCATAGAATCATAGAATAGTTAGGGTTGGAAAGGACCTTAAGATCATCTAGTTCCAACCCCCCTGCCATAAGCAGGGACATCTCACACTAAACTATGTTACCCAAGGCTTCATCCAACCTGGCCTTGAACACTGCCAGGGATGGAGCAAAAAGCAAATGCTAAGTACTAGTACTGTACACCATTTTCCTTTAATTAATTAATACTCCAGGAGTACCATTGATCATCTAAAACTAGCAGCCAACTAAAATCAAAAGCAATGTACCCTAATAGATTTGGAACCTTTAGAGTCCAACTTCTGTAGGAACCAGTAGATTCACCAAGAGCATGCTGCTGCAGTGCTCCAGTATTTACTGCCATCTAACAGATTAAAATGAGCTACCATTCAACTTTGCTTCTCTACTAATAATAGACTCAGACCATTTCATTTTGCGTTAATGTTCTATTGCCCTAAATAAATTAACTTTCTGAAGCAGAAAACAGATTAACAGTGGCCCAAATTTAGTGGCATTTTTAAAAAATTACTTCTGAAAGCAACAATTTGGCCATTTGATAGGATATAAGTATGTAGGGGTTTATGACAGTGAGAAATAATTGCTGGGTTTTTTTCCTCTCTGATCCCTAAACTGGAATGTGCCTTCGATATATGCAAGTGTACATATAACGCCTAATAGTTTGAAAGTGGAGTCCAGACATGAATTTAATATGAGCTAGCTTCACAGGAAAACCATCCCAATTGCAATGCACACTAATAATCCAAGTGAGCTTGCACTGAAGTAAAGGAATGCTCTGCAGCCAACTCTAAAGCAATGCACATGCCCTTTACAAACAAGCACGGGCAGATACTGCAACAACCATTGCAGTTTTGAGTTTGCCTAATTAATGAATAAAAGCTCTTTAAAGTGCTTTATGCAACATAATCCGGCAGAAATATTTCTTCACAGAAATTTCATGTTTCTTGAGAATGTTGATGGCCAAATGCTAACTTAAAGCTCTGAAAAGGCAAGTTATACTGCTTGTGCTTCTGCAGCTGACTCTTAACTGGAGACTAAGCAGTCAAAACAGAAAAGGAGTTCAGCAGCAAATTGCCTGTGCTAATAACAGAAACAAGGCATCATCTACTAATTAACACACCAATAATTGAATATTGATTAGAGTTTGTCACTTTTAAAATAATTTAATCCATATTTGCTTCTAACAGTAAGACTGTTAAAGATTTGTAATAAACGAAGGATCTTCAATTCAGGAATGCTTTGTCAGCTTTCCTATTGTGTTCTGTACACTGAGAGCACATCCAAAATACTTTCTCCTATTTGACAACTTTTCCCTATTTTTCAGTTCCCAAAGAGAAAGTAGTTGAGATATCCTGAGTGCATAAAATTCATGTATACAATCTTGTTCCCATGCACAAAAGAAGATCCAAGTACAAAGGATTTAAGAGAAGTAAGACACAGTTATGTTGCTAAATGATACATCATTTATGGGAAATTTAGGATAAAATTATATGGGTTTCACAGTCAGTAACACAAAGCAGAAGGGCTTTTTCTTTTCTGGGTGGTTGTTGTTTTTGTAGTACATTCACTCATCCCCTTCACCTCTCCAGTTATTTTCTTGGAGTTGCAATTTTGACAGAGATTGCTAAAGTATAAACTGTGCCAAACCCTTTACGTGATTCCATGGAGCCATCAAATCCTGAGAAATGGCAGCACTTGAGATAAGATGGAAGAATAATGTCTGGAAATGTATCTGCATGGTTAACAACAGTAACAAGTTACGGATATAATCCTATTCCCTGCCTAGGAACAGAAAGGCCATTAATCTTCAAATGTTTCCTTCTTGGGAGTGAGAAGAGTACAAGGATGAAAGACCAAGATTCAAGCCCAAACAGGAGAAATGGCAGTAAATGGAACACTTCAGAAATATCTCCTTTGAGTCCTTTTAACTCTCTGCAAGTTCCCTCAGTTTCAAGCGTCTGTAAGTTCTTAACTCTAAGGCCCCACAAAACCGAGACTGGTTATAATCCAGTTACTTCTAAAATAATAACAACGATCTTATCTTCCATCTAGTTTCCACCATTTTATGATTTCAAGAGAGGTTACTTTATAAGTTAAAAATTCATGCATAGAAAATATGTCATATATACAGACACAAGTGATTTGCCAAGATTTTTAAAAGGATAGATATTAATTTATTCATAATTTATTTTTGTAAAAATTGATTTTTTTCTACATTTGTTTAAAAAAAAAAGTCATCTTAATTCCACCATTTTGTACTAAACCAAAAAATTGTGGTATTTACTCCCCAATTTTTGAAGTACAAGGAGCCTTGTAACTGAAGCTCTGTTTACACAAATGAATTGTCATCTCTGTATTCTCCAACTTGAAAGAAGTGCAAGGGCTTACCGAGCCATAATGCATAAAAAGCAATTTCTGTGGTTAAATGGATACTTCAGATGTAACAAAATGAGTGTAACTGGTCGAATCAATTACTAAAGGCATTTTACCATATTTAACTAATAGGTCAATTCATAGGTATTCCTCTGTTATTCTGTATTTCTTAAAATACCTAAGTGAAGGGCTCACTGTAACTTATGGAGCCACTGGGGAGAAATTGTGACACATATCCCATCAAATACCCTTTTTTTTTTAGCCCTCACAGGAGGTTTCTTCTGTGCATGGATTTGGGGGAAGAATATTCTGGATGAAAAAGTCAATTTTTCATTAAAAGTCACTGAAGCTCATCTTTAAAGTGGTGCCAAAAATGGCTCTTGCATTGTGACCTTTTGTGTCCAGATTCATCATGCAGGGAATTTTTACAGCAAATTCTACACCTCCTGCAAAGCATGGTTTAAAATGTAAGCTGCAATACAACATTAGCAATGGCCATGCTATGATAAGAAGAAAGAGAATACAATAATTGTTACAGCTTGCTAAGCTCCACCTGGAGGACCTGGTGGCTAAATAGATTACTCACTGACTTTTCACCTCTGGGATTCCAGCCCTGACTGGAGTGACTGAAAATCATTCTGATCAGTCAAGTGAAAAAAGACCAAAGTGAAATTATACTGGTGGTTTCGGCTCAGTTCCCTCAGTGCTGTACCTTCAAATCACAAACCCACAGCACGTTGAACACTTCTAGCAGGGGAGAAAGTGACAGGCTTTGAGGCTTAATGAGCATGAATCCAGCTGCCTACATAGCTCACAAACACCTTAACACAGACTATAACCAACCCATGAAAACAGGCGCAAAGTAGAATAAATGACTGTGGATTACCATACAAATTAATCAGAAGCAATCCCTTGTGAATGTGTAATGAAATATCTGCGTTGCCTATCACAATAATATCATTGTTAATCATATTAGATTAACTCTGACAGATGATGATACTTCAGTAAATGTTTAAAGAAAGTCTATAGCACTGTTTGAGTATTTCTATTTAAAAAAAAGCAACCTTTCTATTTTCACTGCACTTGCAAACAGTAAATATCCCAGCATATCCCATAACCTATGTGTGCAAAATTTATATTCAACTTAAAAACTGAGACTGAGGAACAGAGAGGTTGAAGTGCTTTATTCATATTTTTAATGTCAGAAAAGAACATTATGATAGAACATTATGATCATAAGGACATAATGATCATCTGATCTGACATTACACTTCCCACCATCCCTGTACTAAGCTGGACAGTAAGGGTCAATAAAGAGAAATGCTGTTAGGATGCAGGAATTCAAGATTTCAAACCCCAAGCTCAATTCTCTGTTAATTTACAGAACTAGGCATAGAAAATTTACCTCAAGGCCAGTGTTTTACTGCAGATAAAACAGTCTTGCCCTGTGCTACTGT
This sequence comes from Agapornis roseicollis, assembly GCA_002631895.1. NCBI lineage: Eukaryota > Metazoa > Chordata > Aves > Psittaciformes > Psittacidae > Agapornis > Agapornis roseicollis. The sequence goes on along the minus strand of NDXB01008316.1, from coordinate 5,961 downwards.
CTTTAGCTGTAGCTCAGCCAGCAAGGAGACAAAATCCCACTTCCTCCAGTGAGACAATTTAAATGGGAAAGAGACCTGGCATACATTAAAATGTATTGAAAGAACCTCATTAAATTACTGCTTGGAAAGAAGCAAGAAAAAGACCTCTGTCATAGTTTGACTAATTCAGGCTCGTTGCTTTGTTTGTTTGGGGTTTTTTCCTCGTCTAAAATAATTTTATAAGACCACTTTTTTATGGCAGAACCTGCAGAAAATATTCATTTGCTACATGAACATGAGTGAAGGTATAGAAGAAACTGATTTGTAGGCTGGAGCCAAGCTGTCACAAAACAGTCTCAGAGAATGCTGCCTATAAACATGTTTATTTATGAAATTATTATTTGGGGGCATCTAGCACATTTTCATGATTTTCATTAAATGAAAAATCAATTGAGGAAAAAACAACGTCTGTGAATTTCTCCTGGGGATTGGACATTGTTCCTCACTCAAAAAGAATGTTGGTTTTGCACCTTAGAGCTTTCTCAATTCTCACATCAGAGCAACAAACAGAAGAGGGGTTCTTACAAAGCAGCCACAGCAGCTGAACTTCTGCTCACAGAAATCTCTGACATTATCCTCCTCCCCTACCACCTATCCATCGTCTACATTCTGTTAATGAGATTAGGGAATATTAGCAAATATGCAACATTGGACTGTTGTAAAAATGTGTCAGAAAAATTTAGAATCGACTGAAACATCCTGTGTACGTGGAGGATTTTCAAATATGGCTCACTACAGAAGGCTTGATTAACTAGATATGATTGCAATCACTAATTCTCTTCTTTAGGGTCATATGACTGCTCAGATGCCCAGGAAATTTCAATTACAAAGCAAACAGGCTGCATGTGCTCCATGACTGTTTCACTAACCTAATACTGAAAAGCCTTTATAAATACTGTACTTGCCCATAGCTCAGACAAGGAATTTCAGCTTTAGAACTGTTTGTCTTTATTTAATAATAATTGCTTTATAGAACTTTTCATGGTTTATTTTAAAATGGTATATAGTATAAAACTGTTTCTAAAACTTGTGTAAAACTTACATTTAATGAAATGGTATGCTAAAAGTCCTTCTAGAAACACGAAAACTACTTGGTTATTGACAAAACATATATTTTTTCCAATTATTCGATGTACTGCATATATATTGCAAAGCCTCTACATGTCTACTCTTCAGTTCACTGCCTTCTCAGGCTGCTGAAAGGAGACTATCCATATAACAGACTTTATTTTTTGGGATCAGTCTTTCACTGCTGGGACCTGGATTACTTACTATAGTTCACTGAGTTAGGCTGCTACTGAAAACCATGTGACATTATTTTTCTCTGGCAAGTCATAAGCATTATAATAAAAACTGGTTCAGTGAGAACCTTGGTAAAAAATAGTCCAAAATTAACTGGTCTTCATACAGATACCAATATGAGAAAAAGGACCTGACAGACGCTATCATAAAGGAAAGATCACATTTACTAATGACATTTACTGCTATGCTAAATTAGGGAGTTAGATGCAAGTTAATTGCATCAGATGTTTCATCTATTTCATCATAAAGTCTTCATGTACTCTGCCTTAGAAGAGCACCACCATAGAAATTAAGTTATCATTCTTTTGATGCATCACCAGAAATTGAAAATGGCTTTTTAAGGAGTCTATTGGGGAACCAACATGTTTTCCACTTTTTTTTTTTCATCCTTTATTTCCCCAAAATGGATTTTCTTATTGATTTTGGAGCCACCATATATTTTAGTTCACAGTAGCCTGGCACAAAGATACGTTGTTGGGCACATCTATTTCCTTGCTGTCTGCTATTTAGATTTTGCATTATGTAGTCATTCATCTCCCAGTGTGCAAGTCTGAATCATTTCCATCTGTGAAACCTGTTAGTAATTTTTAGCTGTGCTTTCACATCAACCTTTTTTCTTACCAAGGTCAGTAAATCTTTATTAAAAATAAATATTAAAAAACCTACTCAAGATTGTTTCAAGTAAACCTCTAACATTTTGTTTTATGTCAAGAGAAACATACTTGCTTGATTCCTATTTTCCTATTTCACACTTGCAGCACAATCCAACAAAATACTACTGCTCCAGCAAAATACAGCTAGTAGAAAAAAACCCAAAACTCTCCCAAAGCATTTCTTCCAAACACACTCTCTTAGAATGACTATCATTAAGCCTAGCTTCATTCAAGAGCTAGTAATGAGTCAGATGCATTTTCCTCATTTAAATGCAAGCTTGCATAAAGAATCATTATCTGTCAACATTTGTACAGAAAATGTAGCTCTCAGAACATGAACAACCTGGTCTGTGAATCAGATGGAAGGGTTTACTTAGAACAGGCTAATGCCATTGCAGGTTACTGCTAAAATGTTGAGATCTAGGCACATTATTCTTCACTCTGCCCGGATGCAAGATTGCAACCCAATACCACATCCGGGTTCGCACTTCTGCAAGCTAGACACTGCATTCAGTAGTCCATCAGGGATACTGTTAACTCATTCTGAATTTCTGTTTTCCTCTTCTGTAGAAGAGCAATGGAGGAAAAAGAATGCAGCAGCACCCTTGGCACCCTAGGCGAGCTTGTGCATGTAACAAAACCTGCAATTTCAAATCAGGGCTTTATTCAGCAAAAATGGCCTAAGAGTCTGTATTAAGACAGGATCCTAGTTGTGACGTCATGCAAATGTCCTAACAATGTCCAACAAGATACAGCAGAGAGAAAAATATTTCTAATGAATTAATGAAAACAATAGGAAGATATGAGCTTGATTTTCCTGTATTTTATGATCTCAAATTCTAATGCATGTGTTAACATTATTTACCATGGTCTAGTATTAACATCTTAATTTTATGTGAACATTCTTTTTTTAAGAATTTCATCCTTCTATACCTGCAGCTGTGGTTTGCTGGGGACCCAACAGTTATCACAGTACACAACACTGAAGTAGAGTTGCCAAAAGCAGGAAGGAGAGCAGGAGGGCTCCTGTTCAGAGCTGTAGCAGCTGATGTGGCAACAGGTAACTCAAGGCATCATTCAGAACAAAATACCTTCCAAAAAGCAGCCACAGCCATAGTGCTTAGCAAGCAGGGAGAGTGGGAGGATGCCTAAACAATACTGTAACAGTTTATTAAAGGAGCCTTTTAGCTTATTTACAATTCTTTGCAATATATACTAGCTTTTCTCCAGAGTCTTTGCACAGTGGGGACTGTATGTTGGCAATGATTAGAAGCTCCCAGTCCCTGAATCTTTTATGACTGTGATGAGATGCATCAAGTGGAGGCATAAAAGTTATCCCCACTAGGCTGCAGTGTCACTCCCAATAGGTTTCTGAGAGGCGTAATTCTCCTCTCTTACAAAAAAAAAAAAACAAAAACCAAACAAAAACAAACAAACAAACAAACAAAAAAACCCAAAACACCACAAAAACCAAACCAACAATAAACCCCCAAACCAATAAAATACATTTAATATGCCAAGAGGAGACCATCTCCTACCAGCTATCTTTACTAGAAGGGCCCCTGAGCACCCTTGAGTTCGTTTATGCTGCTGATACTGGCAAGGCTTTGTTTGCCTCTTACTGTTGATTGTTGCTATTTTAGGGGAAATGCTGTTTGAAACAAAAGCACCTGTAATCACTGACACTTCATAAAGTGCCCTCGGGCACAAAAGCAGCCAAACAATGGATGCTTCCTCATACATTTGCATATATTGGATCTCTTTATTCAGAGGAAAAGTTATTAGACATACATGATGTTTGAGAATGCCAATATATAAAGATAATTGCATGATATATTTAAATTAGCCTCCCCCCTCAGCAACAGAATGAGTATTTTTAATATAGCATAAATAGAAATTTCAAGAAGACTACACTCTCATGAACAACTGAGATTATAGCAAATACCAGCTTAGGCTGGTAGATGTCCAGACATTGCCCCTAATTAATAAACTTCATAAAACCAATAAACGGTAACACCAGATGTAAAGCCCTGGACACCAGGTGCTGCCCTTGAAGCTGTTAGGTCTCGCTAGAATATCAATCTTTTTTCTCTCCTGAGGAACAATGCATTTTTACTCTGTTACTGACTTTCTCCCTCTAGGATTTGCCCAGTTCAACGATCACCCGATCATTGTACAGGAAACCATAACTGGTCGCAAGTTCTCTAAAAGCAAGCATTCCTAATTCTCCCCTTCCCCAAATAATAACTCCAAGAGCTGAAAAAGGTAGCAGCACCCAAAATAAGACTGTCAAATTAATTACGGTGTTGAGCACTCTCAGTGCTAAAACTGCAGAAATACTTTTATTTGGTATACTTACCTAACCTAATACTCATTTTACACCTGGTTAAACTCCAGAAATCACAATCCCCAGAACTACTGTAAGATTAAATAAAAAAGTGAGGGGGAATACATGGCATTAACCATTCTTATGTATCAAATAGGCTCTCTTAAAAGAACAATCTAATTACAAATATGTAAAAATGTTAATCAACTTCCACCAAAAAATAAACAGAAAAATTGTAGCAAATTTCTACCATAGATCTCATACAGCCTATAAAAACATTATCATTTTCTAGTTGTAATTAAAAGCATACAGGATTTATGCAGTTAATTTCACTGTAAACACACAAAGAATTTGTATTTTTCTTTAGGAATACAGTTCACGCTATATCCAAGTTAAAATGAAAGAAACATGATTCCTTGGGGATATTACTCTTTTCTCATGGCATGAAAACAAATAAGCCTAGATTGATTTCAAAACTACTTTTCATCTTTGAAAAGGGTTTTTAATAAAAGTGAGAGAATAATGGCATTTTATAGGAGGTGGTTTTGTGTCACTCAAACTTGATTTTTATATTACAAGTATATTAATTAAAAGTAAAATATAAAAAAGGTCCTTTGCATTGATTTCACATAATTGTTCAATCTGATATACAGAGGTTTTATTCTGTTGCACTAGAGGATCATTGAGTCTTTACAGCTTCTTCCTAGTAAAGCTTAACCTGAGAAAATTAGACTACTGTTGATGTTGTCCTGAATGTGTTTGATGTTTAAGCATATTTTTAATTTGAACAGCCAAATAGTTTGGCTCATTCTGACAGCCAAAAATAAGAAGGTAAACCTGGAAGGGACCTCCCAGGAAGCACAAGCAATTCCGTCTTTGTGCTGATCACTGGTCCTTCCACAAGTCACCATTGATCCATTCTAAAACTAACCAGGTCTTTTGCTCCCTCTGCTGCTCTTGGCAGGTTGCTCCAGAACCCTATCTGTCTCATAAGTAAGAAATCTCCCAAACCAGATGTACTCATGTACAGTTTCATTCATTTTGCTGCTCTTGTGCTACCTTCAGCTCTTCAGGTGAAGCCGTTATTTCACCTCCCTCTCTGGTGCCTACCCCTGAAGGAGTAATCACTCTCAGCCTTTAATATGTTTAACAAGCCAACCTCCTTTTGTCCTCTCTGCATGACAAGCTTACGATTTCCTTAATTACCCTAGTTCCATCTGTCCCAGTTCAAATTCATTTTCCATGAAGGTGGCTAAACAAAACCATCAAGTGAGGTTGCTCCACTGTTCTGTATGGCATCAAAAGGCTCTCCAATCTCTACCAAAACACACTCTTTCCCACTGGCTAATCCCATAGCCTGATTTATAGACTCAGTATGGAAGTACCTATGGTACATGGGGTCATAGCAAGTTTGTGGGGTCCTAGCAGGTTTTTTCTTATTATTAATTTGTGATTGAAAGGGGCACCTCAGCCTGTAAGTCTAAAGAAAACAAGTCCTAGCACTTCTGTATCCCTAAAGCCACGTACACACTATGCAGCACTAGAATCTAAGATTAGTCATATATTGTATATCTTTGGCCCAAGGATGATGACGATGATGGCAATGACTATCTTTGTTACTATGAGTATTATTACTATTAT
>NDXB01008315.1:17677-75954 GCA_002631895.1 Agapornis roseicollis | reverse complement strand
TTTGAAGACAAAAAAAAAAAAAAAAAAAAGAAAGAAAAAAAGGAAGGAAAGAAAAGGAAGAAAGAAAGATAGAAAGGAAGCACAAAATGAGACATAACAGAGAGTGAGGGCAAGAAACAGGGAGAGAGTTCAGGGGCAAGAGAATTCCTTATGAGCAAGGCATATGTGAAGGACAAGAAGAATTGGTTTTCCATGATGTAACTCACAGCACGTCTGTGTCTGGAAAAGTGCTTGAAAAGGCAGACATGGATTTCTTCCATTCCAGTAATGCAAACTATTTATTCCACGCTTCCAAACCATGTTTCAGGAGCAAAAAATACCATGTACAAGGCATGAAAGAAGATAATTTAGACATTTATTCACTACCAACAAGCTGATTTGATGGAGCTCATAATTTAGTGGGCTTTTTTTGTTGTTGTTATTTCCTTTATACCCTTTAGAATTCAGTTTTTCCAATTTCCTCTACTTTGCAATCTGTTCCCTCCTTCTCTTATTTTTTCTTTTTTCATCTTACATCCCTTCAAGAAGCTGATGCAAGGTTTTTTTCCTTCCTTAGCATGCATGCTTCTACTTTAATGTGCTCTCCATCTACTGGTAGACAGATTAAACTGTTGTCACTGCTTTTCTGACTCAACTTCTATATCTTTGTCCCCTTGTCCTGTGCTCCCCTATTTGTCTTGGGCTCAAGTCCAAAATTCTTTCTTAGATAAAACACAGGAAATTCTCACCAAAAGGCATATTTACATATTACATTGTTTCTTTCCCCTTTAATACAGCTTTTCTTTCTTGAGATTTTGCCTATTCCCTCTTCAGCTAAATTCACATTATTTCAGCCATCACAAATTCCCCCGAGTTAATTAGCTGACAGTGCACTTAAAATAACTACAAGTGGATATATAACCACTTGCGGTTATATAAAATAACCACTAAATAAAATAAATAATGAGATAACCAGCTGCAAGTGGAGACATGGATTTATGGAGGCTCGATTCAGTACTAACAAGACTGTCAGTATTAGCAACAATTATTAGTGTTGTACTTGTATCCCAAAAGCACTGGTCTTTAGCCCATGGCCTGGAAAACATCTAAAACCTATGTTTGCTATAAATGCTGGTATTTTTTCTACCTTGTTCAAACCACAAGTAAACATGCTATACAGCTGCATATGAGAAGTAATTCAAATGCTTATAAGGATAGACAAAAATGTGTCTGCACCATGCCAGTGATCTTGCTGGGACTGATCTGGTGAAAGACAGCTACAGACCATGAGAAAGACAAGGAAAATTTAGTGCAGGGTGGATAGGATTAGGTGTTAATAATTGTCCTGACTTTCATAAAAGATCCATAATAAGAGCCAGAAAGGTGGAAAAGTCAAAGAAAATAAAAGGGGGAAAAAATAAAACAAAAAAAAGCAAAAGGATAAAAAAGAAAGAAGAAACAAAAAAGAAAAAGGACAATATAAGAAACAGGAAAAAAGAAGAAAGAGACAATTTTACGTTTAAGTAAAGCATTATTTTAAAATTATTCTGCTCTTTCCTGTTTTTATGTACACAATTATGCCAAAAGGCATTCAAATTTCATAACATCTAAGCATGGGCCAAAGTCCCATGAAGAACCAAACTTCTGGATATGAATATTAGGAGATTAGTTGGAAGCAGTTTTACAGGAAGTAACACTGTAATAAATAGAAAATTTTTAATTTTGTCAGGGTAACATTGTTAAAATCAGTGTAAAGTGTCAGTATTAGTTATTATCACCTTGGAGAGTAGCACAGCGGATGCTCAAAGCAGTAGATTTCTTAGTACTTTTTATCAGCTCAAATGTGACTGCATCATAATGCATCTCACCTGCCTGCATGGGATAGCTAGGTGATCTGAAGCCTCTCCTTGTATGAATGTCATGCAAAAAAGGAGAAAGAAAGCAGTATTGCTTGGGTCACAACCGCATCTCTAAATCAGCATTGCCTTACAAATAAACTCCTGAGATAACACTATTTTCTCTGACTTCAACCCACTTTGAGCTTTCCTTCTTTCTCTTGAATTGCTGAGGGATAAGGTAAGGGTCTTGTGGCTCCCGGTCACAAGACTGTTTTCAGTCTGTGCTATTTAGTTTGACTGATTCTGTCCCATCATCTAATTCCTATCAAGATGTAATAAGCACTCAGAGTCTGATAGAGAAACAATGGATTTCTTCATAAAGCTATCCAAAGCCAAAACTGAAGTTGCCCTGGGCAAATTACAAACTAACCAAAAATTCAACATCTAAAAACAGTTTATCCTAGCCGAAGGTCTTATGCAACACTGTTGTGCTGAATAAAGTTGCAGACTTTTGTCACCTATTGGTTTACAGACAAAAACTTCAATCTTTTTTCACAGTTTTAAAGCCCCTTAGCCCCATTTCCCAGAAAATCTGCAACCTAGTTTTTTGCAGCAAGTCTCCAAACAGCTCTCTCCATCTTTCCATTCCTTCAAACTATCCAGCAAGGGGAATTCCTTACCGTTTTTGAAACCCTCTTTCCTTTGTTCTAAAGATTTTGAGATATTGTTAACTGAACAGAATGGAAACAGCCACAAATCTATGAATATTTCTATTTCCATGGTGTTTATTAAAGGTTTTTTAATGTAGAATGTACTCTGCTCATTTCAAAACATTAACATGCACTTCAGCACTATTTTAAGGACTTAAATAATTGAAAATCCTTACGTTAGTCTTCTGCATGTGGTAAAATTTATCCCCCACCATATCCTCCAATTATTTCATTTCAAGCACAGAATTCTAAAAATGGTGAGATGTATAAATGTAATAACTGATGCAATACTTCTCAGTACAATTTTAACAAATTTCAGATTCCTTCTTTTCAACAGACATTCCCAGTAATGTTTGGCATTTATTACTTGCTCTGATATGCTCTATCAGGCATGAAATAGAGGAGGAATGCATCACTAAGACAAGTTGTACTGAGATAAAGCTCTATGCAAGAGAAATAGCTTCCACATAAGAGAAATAGCCCATGTAAGGGCTTCCATGTCCAGCTGTCTATGGTTCAGAGCATGTATATGGTTGTATTGGACCAACCCAAACTCTTTTCTTCTACCTGAGACCTGCAGTAGATCAGAGGATATCTATAAAAACGTGGCAGCCCTAATGGCAGTTATAGGGTATGCATGTACAGTACACGACAGGGTCAACAGAAGAGGTTGTCAGACTGGCTCTTAAGTCAAATGCAAGTCCTGCATTAGGATTTCATTACATGACCGACAGTAAGGTTGTATGATAATGAGCAGAAGCTTCTATCTGCTCTTCTGATGGGTTATAAACTTTTTATTCCCAAATGTCTAAGCATTTTCTGAGACAAATTTACCTTAAAAAAAAAAATCAGTAAATTTCACAGATTTAATACTTAAAAAATATTGTCCTTCGTTTATAAGAAGTAGTGAGTGATTACTTCCTACTTACCTCACCTGTACTAATCACCATCTCCTACAGTGATGTCTTTTGCAAGTGTTGGCTCATACCAAAACTAGTGCAACTCCATTCAGATGTATACACCTCTGCATTACAGAAATTTAAACAACAACAAATTCTATTAATAAAACTGCTTAGTAGACTTTGTTTTTCTTCAAGGAAAATAAATTCTTTACACCACTGACATTAAGAATGAGTTTGCATCTTTTGCAGCAATTTTCCACTCACAGGCCTTCTGACTGACAGTGGAGTATGGGACTTGATGTACTGTATGGACTACATGCTGACAGAGAAAACATACAAAGTATTTTTTTAAAAATCCACAATGATACAAATGTTTTATAAGCTTTTCTTGGCAGATGCTGAAAAAGAGATAAAATTTCATACTGACATATAGTTAAACATACTTAAGTAACTACAAGCAAAAGAAGGGGAAATTTGGTAAAGATTCAACTCTGTCCATATGGAAGAGTGCAGAAGAGAGACTTGCACTAAACTTATCAGGCAATAAAGTGGAAGAACAAATGGGAACATTTCACATAGTATCTGGCATTCAGAACATACTGCTATGGAAAACAAAGCCCAGAAAACTCTCAGAAGTTCAGACTCAACCAGGTTCTTATCAGAGTTGTTTAAATTAAAATACACAGTCATATCCTGTCATCCATTTCTGAATGGCTAGATAAACTAAGCTTTCTCCTACTGATTTCATATGAAAGGAAGATCTGCATATGAAGAACAACATTTTTAGATAAGCTTTAACTTTTTTTTTTAAGGTAAATACACTTAAGTTTACACAAAGTATAATTTTGCTTGCTTCCTTTACAGATTTATAGCCAATAATGCAGGCTGAATGCTTGTCCTCAACACCACTAGTCAGCAAATTCAGCATATGCCTGATAAAACAGAATATTTAATGCAAGGTCATCTACAATTTCCTATTTGTTATGATTTGAAAGCTCTTCAGGCTCTTTGACTTAACCTAAGGGAATATCAATGTTCACCTGCTGTTTCCATCACCATAATATTTAAGCCAACCCTTTAACCTAACACAAATTGCAAATAGCTTGTAGAAGTCTTCTATAATTTTCACTTGGAAGATGCTAGTAAATGAGACAGAATATGCATATTCACAAACAACTGGAGGAAGACAAGGTGCCTGGCAATAAGTGTGTCATGGTGAGAGAATTCTATTTGATTGAAAGGAGTGTAAATAACTAAGGTTATTTTATCCATGGATAGTAAATAAACCAACTTTTTTCCACTTGCAAATTGATATCTGTGTATTTCTTTACTTTCACAATATAAACAACACTTTAAGAAAAGCACAGTAGTCAATATGTCCTGTATGAAGACAGGCTGAGAAAACTGGGGTTGCTTAGCCTGGAGAAGAGAAGGCTGAGTGGAGACCTCATAGCAGCCCTCCAGTATCTGAAGGGGGCCTATAGGGATGTTGGGGAGGTATTCTTCATTAGGGACTGNCTGCGCCTGCACAAGGCTGCACTGCTCTTCTCCATGGATGGGTTCACAGGCTGAGAAAATTGAGGCTGTTCAGTCTGGAGAAGAGAAGGCTGAGTGGAGACCTCATAGCAGCCCTCCAGTATCTGAAGGGGGCCTATAGGGATGTTGGGGAGGTATTCTTCATTAGGGACTGTAGTGACAGGACAAGGGGTAACAGGTTCAAACTTAAACAGGAGAGGTTTAGATTGGATATAAGGAAGAAATTCTTTCCTGTGAAAGATGAAGGGTGGTGAGGCACTGGAATGGGTTGCCCAGGGAGGTTGTGAATGCTCCATCCCTGGCGGTGTCCAAGGCCAGGTTGGACGAAGCTTGGGTGACATAGTTTAGTGTGAGGTGTCCCTGCTTATGGCAGGGGGGTTGGAACTAGATGATCTTAAGGTCCTTTCCAACCCTAACTATTCTATGATTCTATAATTCTATGATTTTACATAGAACAGTCATTCCCCCAAAATGCAAGTCAGTAATTTGTTACATGAATCTTCATTAATGCTATTTTTCAAGTACCTGGGACTGAACTATGTTATTCAGAAAAAGGGTCTATAGACACATATGCTTTTTAAAATATTTAAACTATATTATTTACTTATTTTTAATAAAAAAGTTTATATCTTAATGAAAATAGGGGTAAATTTATCTAAAAGTAATATTTAAACTTCACAACTTCTGCTAATGTCTAGCTCATTCTTAGAAGAAACGTCAGCTGCTCCCTGGATAATCCTAGGATGCATAGCAGTAAATCAGAGAAAGAATTATAAATTAATGAGGTGGGGTTCTTCAGCTATCATAGTCATTAGTTTAGAAAATGTACTGAAATAAAAAAGAAATATTCAGAGTGATTAATTCTTTATATGTTTTGCCAGATCTTCCCTATTCATAAACTAAATAGAAAATATCTTTCCCCACCAGCTTTACAGCAATTTAGAACATCAGTCTGAACTCTTGTATTTCACATTCCAACTTTTATGATATTCTTGTATTCCAGACACTCTCTTTGCTGAAATTCAGCCTATTGTATTTTTATGCAGAAGCCTGACATATTTTTTAAACCACAGTACTTGGCAGGGCTGAAGTCACAATGTTATCCTACTGGTAAATTGTGGCAGTCAAATAACTCAGACAGAATGGGGTTTCTTGACTTTGTAGATGGGGCACTATCAATTCTTATGAGCATCACACATTTGTTTTGAACTGGAGGATGTATGACTCTCATTTATATCATGAGCCTAAATGCAAGTTCAGGCTGCCCTGTGGTGTCTACATAACCGTTACTGATTTATCAATGGAGCATTAGTAAACTCTTTGAATGTAGCCATAGTAGGCAAAAGGAAAGCTTTTTGATGCTTGGAAAATATCACTTATGATTTTTCTGCATGTTTTTTTTTAAGATGCCAAACACATAGAATTGGGAGGAGTATTCTGTGTCCTAGTGGTAATTCATTCTGATCATTAAGCTTTTTAGCTATGACACAAAACCTTAAATCTGAAAAATCATATCCACCTATGCATACATGTGACACTTCTTACATGCAGTCTTGTTGATTTAAACAGACGTAACTTCTGTGAGAAAATGCATTTAACCAATTGTGGCACGAGTTTTGAATAAACAAAATAAACTGAGGCCAAAATTTTAGATTGCTGACTTTGTACAATTCGTATGGTTAATATAATTGACGTTCATATGGTTTGTTCTCAGGGAACTTTGAAAGCTCTCTTTCTTTGCATGTGCTCATGATTGTTTAACAACATAGATTATTTCTAGCTATTAAGCCTGGAGCATTTAAATTTAAGTTAATAGAAGTATATTGGTTCTGAGAGCTACACAATAAAATTCCTCCAGTTACAGATTTCAGTTTCCATTTCTCAAACATTGCAGTACTGATAAACACAGTGCTGATGCACAAGAACATAACAGATTTGATTCCACGTATTAGTAAGTCTGACATGCAGCAAAGAAATAGCAGTGTAAAGCATGGGTTTCCCCTCCTTTCTGAAAGGTTTGGGAATTGTCTTGCTTGGGACCAAATGCAAACAGAGATGCTTGGACTGAAGTTTTTGGATTCCCTATCACAGCAACATTGCCTAAGTGACCAGGAATGTTAACTACCTCAGCCTTTTTTGTAGAAAAGATGCAAGATGTGTTTACAGGTCTGAGGTTTCTTGAAGAATTTTGACTCTCAGGCTCTTAGACTATAGGCAGACAAAACCATAACACATTAGACTGTAACACGTTCAAGCATGAGACCTTTAAATGTAAATACACCCTAGCTCACACTTTTCTACTCAGCTATCTGAAAACAGCCATTTTATGTGTGATTACAAGCTTATTCTGAATTTTTCTTATAGGGGAGAAGGTGTTTCCTATTCTGAAACACAAAATGAGGAAAATGAAAATCACTCTGTATTTTGCAAAATCTTCCAGGGGAGGCTGAGCAATATTCAGTTGAGTCCACTTGAAGCAATAAGCAACATGCCAAGATGAACCATAACACTTCAGTATAATAGACTTAATGCTCTTGAGCCCATGTGCCTCCTATAGTGGTACACATGCAGTTGTGATGTTATGTTCTGTTGGTAATTATGCAGCTGACTGAAAATGAGATATGATTGTTATGAATACCAGCAGTTAATGTACAAATAATTTTTTGCATGTGTAAATATAAAATTAGGAATTCCTAATGTGAAATTTATAGGTCAAGAAATTAATCTAAAAAACTCACAAACATCCTAAAACCATTAAGAGCTGAATTTTTCTTATACTACTGTAAAATCAGTTCTTTCTAGTACTAAGTTTAAAATTTTTAACATTTCTGAAAGTAACCCCATCTGGTATAATTTCCATTAAAACTTCATTCCCAAAGAAAAATGTAAGCCTTTAGTCTATTATGTCTTATAAATACTTAGAATACATCTTTACAAGATGAAAAGCTGTTTCCTTTTTATTTTTTTTTTTGTAAAAATAAAAGTTATATGTTCAATTATAAAATATTCTAATTGCTAGGACTGCCTGATGTGGTGTGAGGGCCTGATGTTCCCTGCCCACTGCCCTTCACTTGAAAGAATGAGGCAGCAGATGGCAGCATATGGTGAAAAAAAATGTACTTCACGTTAGAAATAGTACAATTAGCAATGCAATTGTACATAACCAGACTAATACAATGTTAAAGACTGTGTCAGAAGCTCTACAGAAAGTAGGAAAACATGAGAAAAAAACCTGTTTATAAGCATAGCTGCTCTAAATGAGTTACAAGAAGAAACAAATTTAAATATACAGTGTGACATCTCGAAAGACTCAGAATTCTTCCTGCTTAGCACTTTGCAAATTGGGTATTTATTTATATTCCCAATATTTAGGATCAAAATAGGAAACAAAAGTGGACAGCTTAATACATGTATTTCCTGGGTCATACTGCAGCTACATACAATGGCAAACATCTCATTGTGCAGTGAATTTCCATACACTTTGGGGTCACTCATGAATCAATACTAAGGGACAGAAAAAGGTAGGGACTGTCCCTGACCACAGCAGGACTGTCAAATATATCATAACTGGATTTGGATTTTAGTTCAAATTCTAGGAGTGGCTTTCATTGCAAAAAAAGTGCTCACCTTTGAGATTTATGGTGCTTAAAAGGCTTTATAGAAAAAAAAAGCACCTCTGCATTTTGCTGCTTATTTTACATGAGAAAAAATGAAATACAATTGGGATTAACATAGGAAGTTATATGAAAACAGGATGTAGATCCCTTTGGGGAACAAGCCACAGTGATGTGAAGATTCTGACAGGTTCATGTAAGAAACACGGTGTAATCCTCCTGTTATCTCCTACATGACTGGCAAATATGGCTTCATGGTAAGTTACATCTTAAAAGAATGCTTTTGTATGGTGAAATAACAGGCTGGCAGAATTCAAATGAAAATGTGATTGTGTTAAAATTGACTTACGTAATTGATTGCCTTACCCTGTCTTCTAAACCGCTTTTTTCTTTAAAGTATAAATATGAAAGGCAACACTAACTTAATCAACACAGTCAGATCCTGAGGTGTCTTGGCATCTTCTGCTTGTAAAAAATCTTAAGTTTAAAGAAACAGTATTTGAATTTGTCACACAGTAGGAGTCTTTCTCCATAAAGCTTACCAGAACAACCTCCAGTTTTGCCTGAATAAATATTGTAAGAATTCAAGGAACACCATAATATCAGCAACATTTAGAAAAGTGCTATGAGGACTTAAATAAATAAATAAGTAGATAGAAAATAAAGGTATGATTCAGCAACCAAACTGTATCACATTTGAAGTGGCATGACCCACTGTGAAAAACCTGTGCATAAATTCATTGACATATTCTATGTGTGTTTGCATACCTCATAGTACACTGAATTTACCATAAAACATAGTGCACTGGGAAATGTAAACATTTCAAACAGTTGCTGCCCTTGTAGCTGCCATAAATTTTAGCTTCTTCTGTTAAGATAAGAATCAGTGAAACACAGCAGCAAGAAACTTGAACTCTATTTGTTAATCTACAAATCTATAAATTATTCTTCACAGAATGATTTGGCTTTCTGTAAATAGCTGAAATTTTAAAACCTAATATAAATCAAAACTGTATGTGAAAGGGTAAATTATTGTAATACACACAAATGAACAGTCTGCAAAACTGTCATCTAAATAATACAACCTTTTGTCCCAACCCAGTAACAAGATTTGTGAAAGTGGACTCCTTAGCTCATCCAGGGATTCACTGAAATCAGTAGCTGCACCTGAATCCCATTCTAGTGTGCATCAAGACCAGGTCATTTTGTACTTGCAGGCATAACTGGTGCCTAAAATCACTTTGACAAACAAATGCATTTTAAATGAGTCATAACAGCTAATCTGAAAAACAGTCTTCTAGAAACCAGCTATTCTGGTGATAACAGATTTCTGATTACCTTTGCACAGCGTGATTAAGGTTAAGTTGGACACTGTTGAAGCAAGAGGGATGGAACGGCCAAGAAAAGCAGTAGAAAATAATCACAGCTGCTTTTTTTCACCTTAACAAAAAATAGATAGGCTTTGCAGAGCAGATGCTCAAGGACAAGAGATTGGCCAGAGCTTTGAGGCCTTAGCTGTTGCCCGTTAGCCAATTATTTATATTTAGAAAAAAAAAAAAACAAAACAAAAAAACAGACAATGGTAACAGATTCAGGCTTTCCTTAATCAGTTGGCTTTTAACTGGCTGCTGGAAAACACCACCATAACTTACCTTTTGTTATTAAAATATATTTTAAATTCCGTAACCACATTTTGGTTTTGTAGCACTCAAGCCAAATTTAAAACCAAATCCTTTCTGGTCCTTGCTGTTGAACAGTGTGTTTTAAGCATCCAGATGTGTGGCATTACTTTGTAGAAGGTAAGACATGTAGGGTATTTACATTCTTTGCTTTCCAAATCCAGTCTAGCCACTTCTATTTTCCAGTGTTTCTCATGGCCACTGAAGCAAAAGCCTGTTGATTTCATATTTTTTTTAAGCTGATTTCAATTCTCATGTGATTAATGCTTGCCAAGTGTATATCCTCAAGTGTTAATATCAAAAAATCATCTGTCTATTTTGGAGACTGGTGAATAAAAGCCAGAACATAGAAATGTGTTTATTACAGAAGCAAGAAAATTCTTTATTCTGTAAACACAAGTAATATAAAGATGCCAAAAACAATTCTTACTATCCAATCCTAAACTGTGGTATTGATATAAACAGGTATTGAATACACCTGTTCAATCATGTGAATCCTTATTTCACAAGGATTGTCCGTTTTTGTACCTTGCCAAATGCATATATTTTGAGTCAATTGTTATACTGTGAACCAAACACTCTATTGATCACATTATGCTATTTCACCCTGACCATGAAATATAACAGCAGCATCCTAAATTCAGGATGAAGGTTATTCAACTGTATACTTTTCATAAACCCAAACTACCCAAAACACCATGTACATCTGGATAACAAAGGATTTCATTCTGAACCCTATAACTTCCTATAATGCTTGTCATGACTGTATTCAGTAAGGAGTACTCTCTCTGTGTGTGCACACATGTACTTTACATAGACATTCACACTGACAAGACTAAATTTGACTATCCATAAGTGAATTTTTATTAAATGCAGAATAACTGGTGCATGCAAACACAACCCCCCATTTTTCCTTACTATCTCCTTTGATATCTATTATTAAAGTGAAATGTGTAATTGATACTGAATTTTACATATAATTGTTGATGTACTCCTGTTTAGATTTTATTAATAAATATTATTAATAATTATATTATTAATAAACACAACATGATAAGTTGTCCTTGGAAACTAAGCATTTGAAATCTTTGAAATCTGCAGGTGTAAACATCAAAAAGGAAGTAAAATCTTTGAAACAGTCCATCACCATTAAAAGGTATTTTGCTGAGTTTCCACCTACCCTGACAAAAAAAACCCCAGAAACTATGAGAACAGTCTCCTTTACAGAAAGGACACCACACTGAGGATTTTCACAGATTACATAGAAATCAACTGCACAGAGGCATCCCCAGTGTCTGTTCTGGGCAGTGTTTCAAGGTTATGCCATTCAATATACCATTTTTAAAAATTCACCCTGGGTAAAGCCCAACACTAAACATGGCAAGAGTAAGGGAATTTCTTTTCCACTAGTATAGGTTTGTAGTCGAGCAACCAGCAGCAGGCTACCTAGCCATGCAGAGCAGAGGAACAGCAGGTGTAGAGATAAGCAAGGGTAAGAATCAAAGTATATATTCTCCCAGTGTGTGCCAAGAAAACTTCTGCTGTTAAATAAAGTTTGACTGCAAGTAAGGAGGCAGCAAGTTTTGACCAGCCAAAGCCACAGCACACATTAGCAGTTTCTGAATCAGAAGGGCGCACAATCAAAGCCATAGCAATCTGGAAGCCCAAAGCCAAAAGGAATAAAAAAAACTAATGAGGATCTTGTTTCTCCCAACCTGCAAGAGATCTAGGCTGAAGCAAGTACTTTCCATGCCTTCTATGCTAGAAATGAAAATACAGTCTTTGTCTGAATATATTTACTAGTAAGAACCCACCACCAAGTCTCACTATAGTATGTGGTAAGTTGCAGCCTGCAAAACTAAGAGAGTTGATTTTGGAGAAAATTTAACTTCACACATTGAAATTTAAAAAAACCCGAGGACTCTCTATTGTATCTCTACAACCTACACATCAGCAGAGATTTTGTGAATATGAAATGTTAGCCTATGAAGTAAAAAAACAATAGGATCTCTCCAAAATCATATATATTAAAAACTATATAATAAACAAATATTCGCAGATATGTTCAGCACAATATATCCACCACAGCAAAAGTCAAACAAATACTTATTTAAGGTGAATTAACACTCAACGTCTAACTCCAAAGGAAGTGAACCACACCTCTGCAAAGCCATGTGTTAAGAGTTCCTCATATATTAGTAGAGAAACCTAAATTTAAAAGGGATATTTAATACCTTAGAGAGTGTCTGTGCTCTTCTCAGGATCTGGAAAAGCAGGATATCGCCTTCTAGTGTAACGTATGTACTTATTTGAGAATTTGTGGGTCATTGTGCTCAATGACAGAGTGCAGAGCTCTCTACTTGCTATAGTTATGCACTGATGATAAATTACAAGTGAATTTATTTTTGCACAAGTGAACAATCTCAAATGTAAATGTTTATTAGAACTTCTTTTACTGCCTCAGACCAAGACATTAGTTAACTTGCTATTATTTCAGTGCAGTAAATGACAGTTGGCCTCTATTTTACTTTTTATAAACTTGTTATAAACGTATATACTTATGCTAACCACACTTTATATTTTAATATTTTATCCCAGATTTTCTGCTGGTCTGGTTATCAGTAGTGTTTGAGTTTGTGAACAGATGGAGAAGGAGTTATGCTAAGACTTTTCAGCCTAGGAAAAGCTTAGAAGACTCTAGATCTCTGTGTTTCTTCAGGCAGTGGAACAGCAAGTGTACAAGGGAACAGAAAGTATGTCAAGTTTCTAGGACATCCAGGGTTTTCTACACATGCTGACAGTCGAAAGAAGGATTCTTCTGCAGACGAACAATGGCAAAAGTAAGGACCATACTCCTAATAGCTGTACATAGCTATGAATAGATGCAGAAGGCGGCTCCTTGCTATACCTGAGCTCTCAGACCTGCCCTTCCTTACCACTTAGCATGCACTGGCATCTGCAGGAAAGGGTCTACCTGCTCAAAAGCCTCCCTGTGATCATCAGCGTGTGAACCACTTGCTTAATTTGGCCTTAGAATGACACTCTCCCTTCAGTAGGGTAATACCTCTGGCTTACAGTACACAGCAGTTCAGCCTCTCAAAAGGACTAGGGTGACTGGGTTTGGCCATCATAAATCAGATTACATGATTCAACCATCTTTTTCTCTGGCTACATCCTTCATAAGGTTTAGGAAATTTTCCAAGTGATACTTCAAGAAACCTTATCTTTCTAAGTAAAATGCAATAGATCTTTAATTTATTTTCTCACATAAAACCTTAACTGATAATAGTGTGTTTCTAAATGTAAAACTTCTAGGATTACTTGCCACTGAAATGACACCTTGAGACCACCTAATTATTAGTCATTTTTCTTCAGTGGCACACATGTACTGTTGTACAATCATGTAACGAACAGTATGAAATATCTTCACTTCCAATCTGATATCAAGAGTGAAGTTAAGAAAATATAATCTTTGTACTCACCCCAGTCTTTGGTTTAGCTCCAGAGCTGGCTACTGAACAGGGAGATGTTACATCAGGAGCATGGATGTTAGGAGACAAGTTTGTTTGTGAATGACTTACTGAAGCAACATCCACTCCACTCTCAGAACCAGATTCAACATCCTGTGAAAAAATTTTTCAAGTCTCTTTAGTAACTGTGGCTACGAAAGAAAAATCTAGTTCTTCTAAATAAAGGAAGTATTTAGACAGGCTCATTTAAATAGCTATGCTTAACTCTCTGTGTAAGAGTAGCTCCCCTTATTGTTTTCCATTACGTACACATTCACTTGCTGTCTTTTTCAATGTGGTGGTTTGCATTAGCTGCTGTTCTGAAACTATAAATCACCACTAACATCGAAGGTATAATTCCCCTAAATGTTATAATGCAAGGTAAGTGAAATCAGTTCAGGACTGCAGAAGTCTGACATTTTTCTCTGATGTTCAGTATTTCCTGTGTGCTCCCACCTTCTGTCTCTGGCAGCATTGCAAACTCAGTGAACATCTGTAAACCATTAGACAGCTGAAATGACATCACCATCCAGCAGTTTATAAAATTCAGAGGTACAGCTCCCTCAATTTTGGAATCAGCAGACACTTATCAGCCACATGCTATTTCTAGTTAAAATGCCCTTACTTTTAATGACACTGATTGCATTCCTTTTTTGAGAATAAAAAGAAGAAATACAGTACGTTTTATTGTTGAGGAAGTAAAACTATAGTGTATGTTTGATTTACTGCAAAGAGTGAGGGCAGGGGATTATACTGCTTGCAGATAAATTGTGACACATATCTGGCAAAGAGCTGCCTATGTGTAGAACCAGCCATATACTGTCAGGTTTATTAGTTGAGGTGCAGCCTCTGTGACTATATCTACACA
Source organism: Agapornis roseicollis (assembly GCA_002631895.1). Taxonomy (NCBI): domain Eukaryota; kingdom Metazoa; phylum Chordata; class Aves; order Psittaciformes; family Psittacidae; genus Agapornis; species Agapornis roseicollis. The sequence continues at coordinate 61,319 of NDXB01008315.1, read as the reverse complement.
GTACACAGGAAAAAAGCCTGAACTGTTAACCTAACCCACTCTGTGCAGACAAAATCAGTTTCATAATATCAGATTCCTACAATAGATGAAACATGGGACAGAGATGTCTCCAGGGTTCTGCTCCTGAGCTGGAAAGAAATGGAAACCTTTTGATTCAGTAATTCCAGTTAAGTCTCTGGTCTGCCAAACAGTAGATGCCAGTTAGACAGGTGCCCCTGCACCAAGTATGCAAGTGTGCTGTTTTCTGAAAAGGGTTAGAAACTGGAGACAAAGTTGCATTTCAGGTAGGACCATGCATTTGTGTCAGATACTTCCTGCCAGTGAGTCTCGGAATGCAATGGAAGCACTGGGAAATGCAGCAGAGCCATGGAAATATCTCTGTAGAAGTCAGTTCAGGTACAGCTACTCTTAAAAGCTTCTGCTTAGCAGAGTTATGCTGCAGAAGCACACTTCCTACCCTATTGTCCATGTTTCTAAATAATATTCCAATGATTTTTTTACTATAAAATCAAGTATGAGACTGAACACAATGCATGAATGTCCTGAAGAACAAATCTTTTTGATCCTCTGATTCATAATACTCAAAGGCCCAAAAATTCCTACAGAATCAGTATATATAAATAGCATATATTCCATGCTTGATGAAAGTTATCTTTCTGGAGGGTCGCTCTACAGCACGGAAACAGATGCCACCTCTGATTATCATTCAGGCTTACTTATATAGGTTGTCTCAACTCTCTTTATCGCTGTAACAAATTAGCTAAAATGTTGGCACAGATATATGACATACAAAGAACAGATGTTAACATTGTACATCAGATTTTGGCTTTCCTGTACCATCAGTGCTCAAGAAGACACTGCAAGAACTTTGGTGTCTGCAGGGAAGATGTTTAACTATTAAAGGTATAATTAAGTTCTGTCCTTTAAAAATTATATGATATATAATCTTCAGCTGACCAAACCCACTGAAACTTAAGTAAAGCTTTTCTCACCTAAAGACCACTCTCTTGATTATAGAGCAATAATGAAGTCTGACTTTAATAGGAAACCCCCATCATTATTTAACAGAAAATACCCCTAGCAAAAAGAAATGACCTGAATGTTTACCTAGAGATCTTGGTGCAGTATTTCTCAGGTTTCTTAAATTGAAAAATAGCTGCACCACATGTGGGTGAAATTAGCAGGAAGGCTGCATGAGAACATGTTGGGTCAGCTATTTCATGTTCTTCGTAGTTACATATGTAAACATTTTTTAGAAAGAAAGAGCGCATCAATCATGTTTGTGAGCTGCCTTGTATCCCTTAAGACTACTCTTAGCAAAGAATTATCAGATTTAAATAAATAAAATAATTGAAAAAATTTAAATAACTAAAGTACTCATTTCTGCCAGAATTTTACTTAGAATGAGAGAGGATTTAATATGTGTGTATGCCAAAAATCTCATGGACCCTCCCACTAGCAATAAAACAAGACCTGTAGCTCAGATTTGCTTTTAGTTCTAACTACATAATTTCAAGTGACATACACATATGTTCTGAGACTGGTGTGATCCTGACTTTGTGCTGACTCTGCATTTACAGTAAGTGATAATTAGAGAGGCAGATATTCTCTGAATTTTGTAGATCTCCCTTTTTTCATCTGGCAGCTCTGAAGCTCTTCATTTATGAATTTATGAAATGATGATGCCAGAAGGAAAAAATGAATGTCAATATTACTGACTTCAAAACATATATATGGAAAAAAATACAAGACAAATTCTTGACAAAAAGAGCTTTAGTTCTGAAACCAAGAAGCTGAAAAATATGAGGACTATTAAGAGAAAACATGAAATAAAACCAGAGTCTACTTAGAAAAATAAGAAAGAGTAAGTAAACTGGCTTACAGGCATATGCCTCCGTTTGTATGTCGGGGTGCTGGATGGGGAGGAGCCTGCACTGAGAGCATTTTCAATATCCTGGTCAAGCTGGTCCAGTTTCATAATTAACAGCACCATTGAATCCAGTCGTGACCTATCCCGATCTTCTGTTATTTCCTAAAGAACAGAACATACAATTGCTAAGTCTGAAATGGCGTTAGTTGGAAAGAATAAGCTTAAGAAAGCTCAATTTCTAAATTTGCATGAAATTACAATGAATAATAAGGAGAAAAATTTCTTTTTCAGGAAAAATACTGATTTGTGTTATCAGTTCACTGAGCACTGACTTACTGCTGTGAAAATATTTTATATTAATATTTAATATACATCTGTTATCAGAATTCAATTTTTAAACATCACAGTTGTTTAACAGAAATGCATCATTACCATTTTCTTGATACACATACTCTTTAAAGACTATATAAATCATTCCTCCAAATATTCACCCCAAGTTAATTTGATTGCACAAATACAAACAAATAAGGTTAATGTGTGATTGAAATGTAGAAAAGGAAGCTCAAAGAAGCCATTTTCCAGCTGAGGATAACCACAACTACTTTTCCTTGTGGAACTCATCAGCATAACCATGTTTTGTCAATTCTGAGAAGAAATTTGTGTCTTGGCTGGAAATTCTTGAGAATACATGGCATACAATAATATTATAGTAAACAAAATTGCAGATCCTGACAGAAAAGAGAAAAAGATGAGGGGTATTCACATAGCAATCTGAAACACCTAATTTGTGAAGATTATTTCCCTATACTCAATCTAGCAAGTGGAGACAGAGAAGGTCCTCAAAACAGCAACTCAAAGCAAGACTTCAGTTAGATGGACTAACTCTCAAGGAGTTCCTCCCCTCTTTTTCCTTTTTCATAGAAAGTTAAAACAAAAGTTAGCAGTGGAACAACCTTCCTCAAAATTCAGGAATATCAAAATCCCCACCAGTTCCTATGTGGATTTTCATAATAGGAAGTGAGAAAATATGAAGTTCCATTAACTCACTTAAAATAATATTTTTATAAATACTTCTCAAGAAACGGAAACAAAGATGTTATAATTAGTTTACTGTGTCCAAGAAGTAAGGAATATAAATGCACAAATCAGCCTGTTTTGGTAGTCAATAAACTGTTTTCCAGGCTATACAGTGACTTCTCTAGTTAGATTCTATAAGCAGGTTTTTTTATAAACTGCTTCAAAAACATTGCAAAACATGAATTAAATTATTCCTGCTATGGTTAAAGAAAATGTATAGAAAAATAGTCATATAAAATACGATGTACACGGTCTCTATGTGACAGAGCTGATGAAGGTTAGTTAACTAAATCTTAGAAAAGCAGATATACAAATCTGTCAATCCATGGCAGAGTTATGAACATCATACTTAGCAAAGACCAAACCCAGGAAAACTCTGTATTTAATTTCTTATTACAACATGATATTTTGGAATGGGTTGCTGGCAAAGCTTATGAATTTGCAGGGCCTCCTGATGAACCTGAACTCAATTTAGAATGACCCTGAGAGAATATTACCTCAAAACACCAAAACAATCAGTGGAATGGGTTGAATTTCACTTTCTTTCAAACTGAAAACATAGTGTCCAAAATGATTCATTGAAGCTCCATGTATCTTTTAACCTTAACTGATGTTAAACTGATGTCTGAAATTTGAAAATGTCACAAGAGTTATTTTATCTAATCTGCATGGGTGCAGGAAACCCAATGGATAAAGTAAGTGTCTGCTAACAAAGGAGACATGACCTCCTTCATGGCATGGGGCTATGTTTGCTGTGGTGGATGAGATTGTAGCCAGTTTACCCATCCAGAGGGGGCCAGTACTGCTACCAAAACTAGCCTGCCACATAGTCACCTGTGTGTTTATTAGTTTTGCTTGGAAATACACCACTGGAAAGGTTAATCATTCTAAACTGTATGCTTGACTTAAAAACCAAAAATTAATTGTCACATTACAACAAAATGAGTGATAGTGAATGAGTGAGGTTTTTTAGTTTGCTTGGTTTATGTTTGGTTTTTTTTTCAGACTAGACAGATAACAGGCATTTTACATGATGACAAAGAAACATCTGATATTTTCCCCAAGCAAATAGTTTGACTTTCCTACAAAAAAAAAGTATAAACTTGCTCAGCATGTAACAGATTGACAATGCTGGAGAATCTGCTGAAATGGAGAAGTGACAAAACATTGCTCAAAGTGATATTCAGGCTTGACACAACAGGCTGGCTTTGCAGGCAAACACTTCTTTCAGAAAACAATCACAGAATCATAGAATACTTGGGGTTGGAAAGATGATCTAGTTCCAACCCCCTTGCCATAAGCAGGGACACCTCACACTAAACCATGCCACCCAACCTGGCATTGAACACCGCCAGGGATGGAGCATTCACAACTTCCTTAAGCAACCCATTCCAGTGCCTCACCACCCTCACAGGAAAGAATTTCTTCCTTAAATCCAATCTAAACCTCTCCTGTTTAAGTTTGAACCCATTACTCCTTGTCCTGTCACTACAGTCCCTAATGAAGAGTCCCTCCCCAGCAACTCTATAGGCCTCCTTCAGATACTGAAAGGCTGTTATGAGGTCTCCATGCAGCCTTCTCTTCTCCAGGCTAAACAGCCCCAATTTTCTTAGCCTGTTTTTGTATGGGAGATGCTCCAGTCCCCTGATCATCCTCGTGGCCCTCCTACAGACTTGTTCCAACAGCTCCATGTCCTTTTGATGTTGAGGACACCAGAACTGCACACAATACTCCAAGTGAGGTCTCATGAGAGCAGAGGGGCAGGATCACCTCCTTCAACCTTCTGGTCACGCTTCTTTTGATGCGGCCCAGGATACGCTTGGCTTTCTGGGCTGCAAGCGCACACTGTTGGCTCATGTTCATGTTCTCATCGGCCAACACCCCCAAGTCCTTCTGGGCTGCTCTCAATCTCCTCTTTGCCCAACCTGTAGCTGTGCCTGGGATTGCTCCAACCCAGGTGTAGGACCTTGCACTTGGCATGGTTAAACTTCATGAGGCTGGCATCAGCCCAACTCACAAGCGTGTCAAGTTCCCTCTGGATGGCATTCCTTCCCTCCACCAAACCACGCAGCTTGGTGTCATCAGCAAACTTGCTGAGGGCGTACTCAATCCCACTGTCCATGTCAGCAACAAAGATGTTGAATAAGACCGGTCCCAACACCAATCCCTGAGGGACACCACTCGTCACTGGCCTCCAGCCAGACACTGAGCCATTGATCACAACTCTTTGCGTGCAGCCATCCAGCCAGTTCTTTATCCACCAAGTGGTCCACCTATCAAATTGATGTCTCTCCAATTTAGAGACAAGCATGTCGTGTGGAACAGTGTCGAACGCTTTGCACAAGCCCAGGTAGATGACATCAAATGCTCTACCCCTTTCCATCAGTTCCGTAGCCCCACTGTAGAAGGCCACCAAATTGATCAGGCAGGATCATCCCTTAGTGAAGCCATGCTGGCTGTCACCAAGCACCTTGTTGTTTTTCATGTGCCTTAGCATGCCTTCCAGGAGAATCTGCTCCAAGATTTTGCTAGGTCAGAGGTGAGACTGACTGGTCTGTAATTCCCTTGGTTATCCATTTCCCCCTTCTTAAAAATGGGGGTTATATTTCCCCTTTTCCAGTGAAACAATTATATTATCACTATGGAATTTAGCTATTCTGTTCAGAAGTCATAGCAACGGTTTGTGCTTCTGACTGCTGTTGACGTCAACCTTGTCATAAGAAGTTTTAACACTTCAACTATAATATCCACTTTTACAATTTACTCAATAACACAATAATCATGTTCTATTTGGCTGGGACTCTATTAAATTGTATACCTGAAAGCCCAAGCGTAATACCAAAAATTTAACACATACAAATAAAAAAAGCTAATCTTGAGTTGGAAACCCAATACAACATACTAAATAAATATTATCAGAAGATTAATTTATGTTTACTGTTTTACCCTTGATATTATCTAATAAATTTCCAAGAGCTTTATAACCTATTTGGGTTTTTTTTCTATCTCCCTTGTGTGTATATTCTGAGATTTTATTACTGAAGTGTGGTATGATCTAAAGCCAGGAAGATATTAACAATTAATATGTTTTCTTTTAAAAACACAGTATTTCCTTTGGATCCAGGCTTTCACATTTTTCCTCAATGACACCTAGTTGCCTTCCAAATTAGAATGCAAAAATATAAAAACCTTTACTATTATGAAGTCAAAATTTGGGCTCATACTATCTTAATTCCTGTCTTAAGACATTTGCATTGGGCAATTCAGGAGTGTATCACATATGCAGTAGGTCAAACTTGAGATGTTATTTGCTTGGAGATTTTATTTTTATCATGTCTCCACACAAAGAGGAAATACTTTAGGTCATGAACTGGAAAAAACAATATTTCTTTTAATTTGTATTCTCACTGGTGTGATTAAAAAGCTAGTTAAATTTGAATATATTCATATGTTTAGAACAGAAAACACTGTAACTGTTCCCAGAATGAAGGATACTTGAATTAATCCTAAGTTAAGTATTAAACCCCAATGTTTCTAAACATTTCTAAAAAGTATGAAAGTACACCTTCCCCCCTGCCCCCTTTTTTTTAAGGTTGCAACAGTTTTATCCCCATTTTATCAGTACCTTGCAGCAATTTTAACCTACTTGAACAAAGAAACTATTTAAGGAGTACAACACTATTTAAGTCTGGATTTAATACATCAATTTTGTCTTATCAGGGCATGGTAAAGCAAGTGAAACACATACCCTTCACTCATTTGTTCTTTGAAACCCTGTAATTCTCTGAGTGTATTGTTGCCCGTCTCCTGTAGCCTCTGTTTTACATCACATACATGCATTTTTCTTCCTAATGTGTAGCCCTTTTCCCCACATATCTCTTTCAGCTGGGTAGAGGTACCTTTTAAGAAGTACATACTGTTAAAGAGTAAAACCCATTTTAATTTTCACATCAAAAATTTTGTACAGAAATAGTTAGCATACAAAACTAACTTTGTGCTCTTTTCATATCCTCAGGAGGATTGAGTCATTCCTATCTTCCATGTAAGTGCTCCTTTTCAAAGAACCTGCTGGTTTCCAGACCAGAGCAGATGCTCATTAGTGTCACTGGGGTCCCCTATAGTTAAGGAAAAGAGGGGACATCCCACTCCAAGTGGTCCCTTGTTAGAGCCATCAGGGTACCACCAGTCTTGCTCCTTCCTGACACTCTTATGTCAGGGCTGCTCATAATTTCTTTAGAAAGGAAACCTTGATTTTCAGAGGCAAGCCTATTGCACAACTGACGAGGCAAGCTTGATTACCCACAAGAGAAAGCAATCTTTTATGGAAGAGTTGGCTGAGTTTTGTCTGGTATTCTTGATCTTCAGCCACCTGGACTGACTTGAAATCTTGTATTTAATGTTATGCATTTCAAATGACATTAAATTACTCATTCCTGTATTTCCTTGAAAAAAAACCAAACCAAAACAACAACAAAACCAAAAAAAACCCAAAACCAAAAATACCCTTTTTGAAAACCAGAAAGTTATGAAATCACTAGAATCTATGATTCTATACGGTGAATATAGAATTTTTTCAGGTTTCCATCTGAACTAAAACCAAAGAATAAAACAAAATACACTATTTCAGAATTAATCTGTTGACTTCTCCTAACAGATGTATAAATCAGATGTGTAATTTTCATCCTTCTAAATTGCAGTGTACTGTTCACAAACTTTGAAAAATACCTCAGAATTTTAGCTGTCTCTAAATTTTACACTCTGCAGTACCATATTAGAATCCTATTCTTCATAATATGGGAGGAATTGAAGATGGAGAACACTGAAACACAGTGAAAAAGCCAAAGCACTCTATTCCTTTTTGACATAAGACACAAGGCCTAGACACCAGCAAAAATCAGAGCAAGATTACTATTATAAATCATATTTTGAACTAATATTTAGAATAGGCTGGAACTGGAACAAATAATGTAAGCATATGCTGGTATACACATGCACAGGTGAAGAGACATGCTCATGCATGCAGCTATCCCTACTCATTCACACGGGGTTTTTTGGAAAGTATCTTTTCTTCTATTTTTTCTTAGAAGAACTTCAGATATCTGACTCAATTTTTCTGGATATAAAGTATTCAATAGAACTGGTTTCCATGTGCTTTTGAATTTGTTAAACTCACAAATAAGTTATGATTGCAAAAATGAAGTCTTTCAGGAGCACTTGATTGTTATATGATGTAGCAATTGTGATTTTCATTACTGTATCTTTAAGTGAAATATAATAAGTATAATTACATCAGAAAGTCAATCTCTGAATAACACATTCTCTTATCAAAACATATGCTTTTTATAATTCCATATATATATAAAAAAATCTATATATATATTTAACATCCTCTGTAGCATAGTGCTTGCAGGGATACTGCTGCACTCTGTCAGCCAAGTAAACTAACTAGCAAAGATGTTATTTTATTAATGAAGTTTTGCAATTCACTACTAATGAAACGGAGAATCACTCAAAAACATGGGGCAAAAATAATGAGGAATCATTATTACATGACTGTGTTAACTCAGCAGTGATGGCAGGCAATACTCATGAAGTGGCTGCTCTTGAAACACAACAGCTCTGTAGTAAGAAACTAAGTCAATCAGGGTCATTTTCTAGCTAGTGTCATATTGCCATGGGTAGATATTAATGGAAAATACAGATTTCTCAGACTGTCATTATGGTGTTAACAGTATACCAACTCTCCTGCAATACTAATGCAAATTATAATTGTTGGCACTAATTCAGGTAACCAGTAGAAGCAGAATTAATTAGCAACTCTAAATGGTATATCTTGTCCAATATATAAGACAATTATCTTACAATACAACTTCATAAACTACAGGTGATGGGTAAAATCCAGTTCTCTATCATTGGAGTAACACTTGTTCATAGTAGCTGGTCTGATGACACCTAAGTCCCAGTAATCATTCCTATTTAGGATCATGTAAGGATTATGACTTTGAAAATTTGCCAAAATCAAATCCCATAGAGGCACAGGATACAACATGAACATAATCTGTCTTCAATGGGTGAAAAAAAAAATATAGTAAAAGATAAAATCATTAATTGTGTTCTTTCCTGCCTAAACAATATTCAATTACTTTCCAATTTCCTTCTTCTTCATATTTTGTAAATTAGTGTTATACTTATTCTAAAAGTCACTACACTTTTACGGCTATGACTTGCAAAGTAAGCAATAAAAACCTTTTTACTTTTACAGTGACTCAATTCTCTTTGCTAGGAGTGGGAAGACTTACAGTTTGTGGCAAATATTATGACAGTAATCTGAGCACTAATTATCAGACTGGAAAAAAAATGTGATTAAATAGAATGTTAGTAATAGTTGACTGATACTGCATTTTTATATAATTTATTATTTATATTATATATTCAGATCTAGTAATTTTGTGGAAAACCAACAAGAAAATACTTCAGTGAACTTCTTACTGTCTTGCTATTATGCTATAAATCAGAATGTCAAACAAGACAACGTAGTGACCCTTAATCAGACATGAAATCAGCATAAGCAACATTGTAAAATTTAGCTTGGATAAGTGTCTACTAGCATGTGTTTTACAAATACACAAACAAGTGAATCTGTGTACTTATATTTTAGATGCCTGCTTTACAGACTAGTGGAAAGGGAGCTGAAAATCTGTATTTGAGCCGTGACAAGTTTATGGACTCCAACTGTTCACACTCATCCAATTTGGAAATGCTTGAGAGTTACAGTTGTCTGGATGCCTGATGTGGCAAAACAACTTAGAACATCCCATTCTTAAAAGAAATTTAGGACTTAGGGAAATATAACTGGATACATGACAGATACAACAGACATCTATTTGGCCCATTAGTATACTTCATAGCTTACTAGTGATTGCTCCTCCTTAAGATAAGAGACTCCTAGAGATACAAAGGTGGAGATAATTATAAGCCAGCAATGCAACCACATGCAAAAAAGAGACCAACAGATCTACACTGCACTAGGGAGAACATTGCCAGAAGGACAAAGGCTGGAGGGGAATCCTTCCCTTTTATTCAACCCAAGGGAGACACAGCTGGGTTCAGTGCTGGCTCCAATACTGGACTCCCCTGTACAACAGATATACTGAATAGACATGGACATACTGAATAGACATACTGAATAGTGGACATAACAGAATATTATTAATTAGAATTAATATTAGAATATTACTGAATAATGGACATAATAGACATACTGAATAGACATGGATATACTGAATCAAGTCCAGTGAAGACAGCTTAGGGTTTGGAGCATCGTTTATATGAGGAGAGGCTGAGAAGTCCAGAACTGATTAGTCTGAAACTAAAAGTCTCAGGAGGGACCTATCTGATAAGAAGACAGAGCCAGGCAATTGTTATTGGTACTGAGATAGGACAAGAGGCAATTGTTTACAAATGGAAAGCAAACCCAGTACTTTCAGTTTTACACTGAACTGAAGACAGTGCAAGCAGTATGGGGGGAGAGGAATCAATTTAAAACCTAGCTTGTCCTCCAGTTTATCAATGAAAACACAGAAATAGGTACTATCTATATGAAGTCTTCTAGTGACACTCTACCCCACAATACCCAAAGATATTGCAGTAGTAGCACTGAGCAGACTCCTGAAATTAATGGGACTCTTCCCACGAATGCCATGTCTTTGAATCAGGCCTAAGACAGACATGAGAATTAAAACCCACTAACCACTGTACACTCTAACTTCTCACAGGTGAGAAATAGAAGTGTTATCATGCTACCCCAGTAAATGAAGTGTTTTAATACAGGTTGCACTGTCAACTCAATATTTTTAGATAAGATGCCTGTTCACTAATATGACTGTGATTTCAATAAATGAAAAACCAGACTATTAAAAAAATACAACACAATCACCTTGCTAATAATACCTTAATCAACTTGTATATTATTTGTGTGCACAGAAGGGAGGGTCTTCCTGAGTTTCAAGTCCAGCTAATAAGTTGCAGAAAATTTCCTATATTTGCTTTTCTTTGCAAGTGAAATGTTTGCATAAAGCTAGGAAACATTATGGAAGAAACATGCTGTTGTACAAAAATTATAAAAGATCCTCATATGAGTGGAGCAAGTTTAGCTGTTTACTTAACCTTGTAATCTTGCCATGAAGGCTTAGCTTGAAGACATCCAAGTTATCATTCATCTGTTTTTGTTTTTTCTTTTCCTGATATAAATATTTAACTGATTCTGCCCTTTTCTTTAGTTTTATATAACTTTTTTGAGTCGCAGGGGTTTGTTTATATTCCTGTTTATTTACAAGTCACATAAACACACACGCATGCATGCGCTCTGATTTGTGCAAAGAGACTTTGTACATTGAGGGTAGGTTTAATTTTGGCATTTTCTAAATGCAGAAGTAAATATTACAAGTTTACCTGGAAAGCCTAATTAAAAAAATAGATTGGGCTGGCTCATTACCAAGAATGGCCTGAAAATTTTCATATATTGAATGACAAAACGTAGGAACATTTTGTAATAGCCTGTAACTCACTGAAATCAGCCCAGTGCTTATGTCTTCTGAGAAACCAGTCATTTATTTAGATACCTAGATAGAAGAATCTGTATTTATAATTCTGGTTTTGATAATCTTGCTCAAGTTAGCAGTTTACATGAGAGATTCACTAGCCTTCTCTGCCAAACAAACAGTTTCCAATCCCTCTCATGTCTGAAGGAAGCTGTTAGAAGAGAACTGGAATCAAGGAAAGCTAAGACAAGGTATTCCGCAAACAGTGTTTTCTTCCCCTGAACCCTGAAGCATGGCTAGATTACCAGCACTTCTGTAAAAAGGAAACAAATTAAATATGAAACTTCAGAGTTGATGGTGCAAAGAATAAGGGGGTGGTTTCATTGTAGAGAGATATGCTCAAGTTCTTGTACAGAAAGCTATAGATACAGACAGGTATATGCCAATCATACTGGATGTCAGGGAGTCCATGTCTGAAAGGACACTCCGGATCAAGGCACAAGAAGTATGAAAACAGATACATAAGACCTACTTTAAACGAGTCACCATCTGCTCTAGATAACTGACCTACCTCATTCGTAAAGTGAGGAAAATATTACAGCATCACATGAAGTTCAAAACCTATAACCTACTCTCCAGTTTCTTCAGGTGAGAAATAGAAATGACTGTCTCAATTAAAATAGTAACCTATTAAATTAAGAGTTAAATTAAGAATGCAGGTTGAAAGAGGTGATGTCATATGGGGTGGGGGTGCCCTAAATGTGATATGATATGATATGATATGATATGATATGACCTGGCTACAGCCCTGTTGTCAGGATGGACAAAATCGAAGACATAATATAGTTGTTGTTTTTTTTTGTTTGTTTGTTTAATTTATCGTGCTTTTCAACATTACCAAATTGCAGCACAGCAGATCTGATCAGACCTGTAGAAAAATGAACAAGTAAGCACCATTAGTATGAAAATGGTATTAAAAAGCTAAGACAATGGCTAGCAGAGGAGGAAATAATGCTAATCTAAAGAGGACACTTGTGGTACAGAAAATAGAAAAAAATGCAGAAGTCTGGCACAATACAAAACTTTCTGCTGTTAACAGTCTGCCCCTGAATACACCACCTTCCCATGCAAAGCTCTTTGGAAATCTCCTTTATATGTTCTGGTGTTATTTCTGGTTCATTTGATCAGAAAAAAAAAAAAAAAGAAAATGCACTAACTGAAAATTTTAAAGTCATGCAAGCGACCTGAGAGAACTGTTTAAAGATTTTCTTAGGCTTACTGTTGTGGCAGATGTAGCAACAGATGAAAAAGGCTGTTGCAAACTCCCAAAAGCTGTAACAGAGTTATGTTTTTCTTGTGCAGACACTTAGTGAGAAATAGAGGATGGAAGCTGAGAATTTAAATTCTCTCTAATAAGACTGAATTTGTTTTGAAAAAGTGCAATTCAAAAGGGCACTGTTTCAGAGGCAGAATGTACAACAGAAACACTGGAACAGATTCTCAGAAGGCTACATAGGCTTGCACGTGACTTGCATGACACAATTGATTCATGAGATAGAAAAAAAGATTTGTAGAACTGAATTACCTTTCTACTATAAGGTTAATCAATGTGAAAACCACTGAAATCATTATAACAATGATGGTGTTTATAGCACATGCATCTTCCAGAGCAAGACTCTGAATAGGGAGACCAGTGTCTCTTCCTGCAACTACAGACAATGCTCAGAAAAAGTCATGGTCAAATATAATTTGAAAGTCCCAATGCTTAAAGATCTACTTGCTTTCCTTTCAGTTTTTCTCACCGCACTGCTGCAGGACTAGTGCTTTGCTGTAAATCCAAGTGTTCTGCATAGCTTCTCTATATTTACTCCTTAAAGACTGATTGTTAGCTATATAAGTGCACTTGATTTTGCCTCTAGCAATGAGCTCAGCTTTGTGGCTACACCTCATCATGGATTGTGTAGGCTAATCATTTCCTTCTTTCAAAGATTCTTTTCAATAACTAGACAAACTCTAATGGATATTGACTGTTGTATAGTAAATCCACTACTAAACCTTACAGTAATGATTTAAGATATACTTTCACCTTGCATAAGTCTAGTATTTCAAGATTCAAGTGTGATCAGAATTCATTTAATAACTTTGTACTTTGTCCTGTTTATAGCTCTACTCCAAAATTAGGTTAAAAAAAATACATATCTAAATCATGATATGGTACAGGTCATGGTTTCACAGTTACTTTATTTTCCCCCAAATTCACAGTTCTATTACAAGTTGTTTTTCCTTTACCCACACTCCCAGGCCACCCCTCACTCCACCTTGTGCACTAGCACTAGTTTCCAGTAGTAAACCAGTGGGAATCCAGCTGAATATGGTCCCTTGGGAAGGTGCAGCACTAAGTAGGGTCATTTCCCTAGTCTGGTTCTCCGTACAGCCATGCAAATGGCAATGCTGGCCAAGGAAGGCCAAACAAAGGCAGGGCAAAAAGCTGTACTGATTTTTCTCTTTTGCAAAAGCCTGGATTTATATTTGTGCAAAGTACACATAATAACTAACCTTGATGTTACAAGCGAAGTTACGCTGATTTTTCTTCAGGACACTGCTACAAAGAACTTGGGGGTCTGCACATTTGAAATTTAGTTGGTGAGAGTTTGAAAAAGGCATATTGTCAAAAAAAAGTAGTCACCTTCTGTCCCCTGCCCCTCAATTTACCCATGCATCCTTCTTTACCTTTTCCTATATACAGCTGATGAAATGCCAGAGATACTATTTTTTTGTGTCACAAGTTTGGAGAACACAACAGCATGAGAAAATCATTTGCTAATTTTTTTATATTCAGTGAAAGGAGTTTAAGTGCCTTGGTTTCTTGGAAAAGAACTCATTCTTTCCTAAGTGAAAATTGAATTGTGTTGGTGACTACTTTCCTATTAAATTACTTCTGCACAGTAAGATTTAAACTAAGGATAGTTTCGCATAACAATCCACCACACACTGAAATTTATGAAAACTGTTACTGGTAACTGAGGAGGTGGTAAAAGTCTTGATCCTAAATGAGGATAAAATTTGCATTTGTCAGTAAGACTGAACCAAAGTTAGAGTTCAGGTTTGGGCTAAGACCCAACAGCCATGAATTCTGAGATCTTGTCTCAGCAAAAGTGTTTCAACAAAAGGGTTACAAAATTAGAAGTTCATATCAGACTTCTTAGCTTAATTATATGGAATTCTAATCACAGGCAAATCAACTCCTCAAACTGGGATTGGGATCAAATAAGTGGGGAGTGGAAATGTTCAAGGAAACTATTACTGCTTTTCAGCCACATGAAGAAAGATTTTAGATAGCTTGAGAAGTGTTCATAAAGCATGCTCTCTCGCCTTGAATTCTTAGCAGGTAGTAATAAATGGCAATCAGAGGTTTGGATAAATTACAGAATCAAAGGAAGATGAATTGCCCTTTGTATGGCACACATCATATTTTACAAGTAAAATATTTCCTGGATTAAATAGCCAAGATGCTGCAGTCATGTCAGCTTCTCTTAAATGATGCCTTCTGCAGAGCTGATAATTTCCCAGCGTGGATAAAAATTACCAAAAAACCTTGTTTACCTCAGACACTGCTTAATAGCATCTGTCTTGTATATTGTTGTCTGAAATTCATCAAAGCTGAATGCCTGACCATGTGGTTGACTGGAATTTTGTAAAAGCCTGTGGTTCAGACAAGGAATTCTGCTTTTCTTTATAATGTATTCAGCTATTCCATGTATGCCTTTGAAATATGTTTATGCATACTGAAATTATTTTAGCTATTGAATGTCAGTAAATGTGACTGACTTGTGCACAGTGTACAGTGTATTGAGGACTTGCTCAGACACACACTAGCCTGTAAACTAGCCTTCAGCATTGACTATCCATTCAGTCACATCAAAGGACATATCCCATGAAACACAAAACAAAAGACAAAGATATCCTGAAAGCATCATTCTTCAGAAACTACCTTTTTGAGTCCTTGAATTCATTCTCCCCTAAAAAGGTTTGCTTAGAGGTAGGCCCAAAGCTGCACCACATAACTGCTACTAAAGAAATTTCCCATATACATTTATAAACAAGTATACAAATTGTATTCATTTAACATTCACTGCTTTCTCAAAAGTAAGTTCAGGTTCTCAAGTTTAGTTTAATCTGAAACCATCAACACTAACTGCTCTAAACATTACACAATATTAAATATTACATTATTACACATTTATATACACTATTAATGAGCTAACAATAGAAAGTTATAGAATTATAAAAAATACAACATGAAGGTATCTTGAAATGTCATGTCATGTCATCTGTTTCCCTGTTAATGATGGGACTACTGTACTTGATAGACAGCTCTCCAGCTCCTGTTAAGAGCCTCCAAACCTGCCACAAGCAAAGATTTTATTCCACTATTACCTCCTTTAGCACTAAAAACTTAAGTCTAACATAGAATCACAATCTTTCTCTATCTTGAACTAGTTAATTCTTATTTTTGCCAATTTTTGGCCTGCATGGCCGAATTTTCTTATACTTAGAGACAGTATTATGTTCTATTATGTTCTAAACCCTCGTCTCTTTTTCAGTCTCATTTCTTCCCCTCCAAACTGCAATGGCAGAGACAGGTTGATTCCATTTCTGGCTATTCTCACATGTCTTCTTGAGTCTCTCCTGGACTCTCCTTCTGCAGATCAACTTACAAACCCTCTTTGCTTCACTACAGGTGAAACTGATGTAAATAGTACATCTTTAGGAATGGAAAAGTATGCTCAGGACACTGTCAGTTGAAGCTACTTCACCCCCCAGCATTTGTGAGGTGAAAACAAGAGCAAGACCTGCAGGCAGTAAGCAGCTATCAGATAGCAAGATAACAACAAGAAGGTGAGATGAACAACTGTCAGGGAGTTCAAGTACAGCCAATCTTTTCTTGCAGGCTGTGGGACTGGCAGGCAGCAACCACTTCATAGCCCTCTCCTGCATTGCTGCTCACTGACCTCCATGGGTACAGATATGCACTGTGCTGCAAGGCCTCAGCCCCCAGAACTGATGGGGCCAACATTTTCCCAAAGATGCACAGGGGTAAGAAGAGAAGCAAACAACAAAAGCTGAAGCAAGAAAGCATCAAGAAATTCATCCCTCTGGCACACCCCCCCAAAAATCCAGCAGTGGAGCAGGTAACACAGAGAAGTTTCTACACACTCCATCCTTGGAAGTTTTCAAGGTAAAGCCCTGACCTCAGATCTGGCCTTATTTCAGTAGAGACCTCACAAGGCCCCTTCCAACCAATTACTAAGGCTGTCCTTAATTTTTCCATTGTTGGGTGGAAATTACTTAATATCTACAAAAATTAGTGGTAAAGTCAGATTGGGTAGAAATTCCTGTTACTATTACTGAATTTAGGTTAAGCATTTTGCTCAATGATTGACCACTTAGTGTTTGTACTGCTGTTGGACAGGTATTGCTGGTTTCATATACAGCCTTACACATAGAGAGTATGCTTGCCAGTCATACCCTGGAGCCATGCCCACAGGCAGATGAATTACACTACATTATATGAAAACTAATCCTCTTCAGGAAGTAAAACAAATAGCTTCAAAAGTGAATAATACTGTATGGTGTTTCATAAAGCACCTATAACATTGCAACTAAAGTGAAAATTTAGCACCAAAAGCATTCAATAGGGGTATCACTATATAATTATCTTTCACATCATGTCATAACTTAGCCATGATGTGTATTGTGTGAGCTATAGCAAGACTGTCTGATGATTTTTGCTTCCTCCATCAGCAACAGCAAAAAAATATGATTTCAAATTGTATGCACAGGTATTAGATGGAAAACAAGATTTAGAATTTATTCTTTCCAACTACTTATTTTTCTACTTTCAGATTTTCTTTAACACAGGCTGTGTCAATTAAGACAGCAATAAGGAATAAATAAGCAGTAAATGACAGCCTGAGCTGAAACCTGAGCCCCCATTTCTAGGGAAAAAGCTAACTAGCAATGTGCTATCTGGACTTTAGTCCAGCTGAGACTGGACTGTAGCCACCACGTTTTCTTTTTTGTTTCTGAGAGTTTCAGCTGGGCTGCAGCAGGTAACAGCATTAGAGCTCAGCTCTGACAGTCAGCATCAGAATGAAGGAAGGAAAAGTGCTGTGCTCTACTCTGGTCCCAGGGGGCTCCCGCCTCCCGGCTGAGCCTGAAAGCACGGCTATGTGCTTGTACATCTCCTCTCTGTTTTGGGGAGCTGATGACTTACAACTTCCCTTCATAGCTGCTGCCTCCCAGGAACAAAAGGGGAGAAGTGCCTGTCTCTCAGAATTGAATCAGACGGTCAGTCTGTGTCAGTGTCTGTCCACAAAGGACCAAGAGACTGCAATTATGAACCTGGCAATTTAAATGAGAGGTGAGGTTGGTTACAAGTTCTAGTTCTTGACTAACACCCAACATATCTTATTGTAAATATCAAATAGTGATGCAGGAGATGTATATATATATATAAAAATTTATTTTTATATATATAGATAAAAGGGGGGGAAGAGGGAATGGATTCAGAAGTTAATGTTAGTTCCAAGTGTGGCTTTACCAAATAGGAGGTTTTAGTTCAAGAGTTCTCTCAAAGAGGAGACAGAATAAAAAAAGACAAACATGTCACAGACAGGATTAAATTGCATATTTTAACTAATGTTCAACAAACTTCCATTCTATTCTAGCTATTTCCCAAAAGAATTATTGGGGTGAATAGGATTTCATTCTCACAAAACAGCTTGAAAACATTTTAATGATTTAACTGTAATACGATTTTTACTATTTTCAAACTTTTTTCCTCACTTAAATCTGTACTTCTTGTTGGAAGTCAAGACTTCATTAACTCAAGAATTCCATCAATTATGGCTAGAAATATTACAAAATCTCAGACAATGCTGCAAAGAAATATTGAAAACAAATATAACATTTGGAAATGTACTAGATTTGTAGTAAGATTTTATTCTGAAAGACTAATTTTGAATGAAATTTTAAAAATAAATTTTAGTCAGGGGATGAGAGTTTGAAAAAAAAAAAAACCACAGGAAAAGAAAACTCATTCTGAGTAAGAAGAAAGATATGAAATGAAAGAATAAGAAGCTTGAAATTGCTCCAGCATGAACAAAACAACAGCATTGTTGATGAGCACCTTGCCATGATCTTGGCACTGCATTTCTGGTGGATTTTAACTGAACAAACAGGCAACTATAAACACTCAAGCAATATGTTGCTAACAATGAACAAGCTGCATTGTAAAAAACGGAATAAAGCAGATGGAATAAAAGTCATGCTTGCCAAGAGGGCGAGAAGAAAACAACCTTGAAGAAAGGAACATTCAGGACAGAAAAAAAAGTCTGGAATTCCGTATTTTGGATGGTCTGTTATTCTTCACAAGCAGCCTCAAGTTTCATGTGATCAGTGATGTATAAAAAAAGGTTCAGATATGTACAGCAAATATCGAACATTAGCATTTGGAGAAGGTATTTGTTAAGGTTATTAGCTTGGATATGTTGCAGGGAAAATGTATTAATTTGGACTGAATTGTACCTGTTTGGGAAACTCAGGATGGTGTGATTGCCATTTCTTAATGACATGGATTCCATACCAACAGTTAAGGTTCAAGAAAAATAAATAGAGCGAATTACACAATTTATACAAGCATTTTCAGAAATTCTAGCTTGCCTATTGCCTTATTTATCCTGCTTCAGGCCACTGGAAAGATCTTAACCAACCTCTAGTGAAATATTAAACCAAGTTTCTGTAAACTGAATGTTTCTTGTGAAGCATGTACCTCAAAATGTGGAAATCATGGTTTTCAAGAGTGCTGGATGAAAATCTCATTTCTAAATCTTCTTTGACTTTGTTTCCCTGACTCATTGAGTTATATGGTATGTTAGTCTGTACTGTGTAATTGAAAATGAGTCCGGCATTTGTAGTTTATTAATGGTTGAGCTAACAGTAGCAAAATCAGAAATGTAATGACCAATGAGCATACGTTAATGAAGCAAGGGAATAAGATAGCAGCTGTTGGTAACACTAAGTCCTGCTTTGCATATTTGATCCTAAACAGCATATAAACACAAGGAAACAACAAACACTAATAAATTGCAAAAAACTTCAAAAAACAAGTTGTATCAAGCACTTACATATAATCACTAAGCCACAGTATGGCTGCAGATGGAACACAATTTGTGAAATAACAAGAAATGATGGCCTAAAGTAGATATATCTTTCTTTTTCAATTATTTCTCCCTAATTCGAGGTAGAATTTCTGTGAAAAACACCCGAACCAGCCAGACAACATCAAACCCTGATAACAAAACCAAAAAACCCAAACATCCTAAGATTTCCAGGTTAGAAAGAGTAAGTGGTAATTCAGCTTTTGGAAAATAGGAGACACTTGAATTGCACTTGAACAGTTCTCAGAGACTAGTTTATCAAATTCTGCAAGTAGGATAATGTGTAATCCATGCTCATTTCTACTGGATGAAGGCTAGTAGGAGAGCCTGAAGAAAGTACCTGATTAATGTCTCATGCTAATAAACAGTGTCTTTCTGCTCAATTGCACATTAATACAAGGATACAAAGGAGGTCTAAAGAAGTTGTGATGACCACAGAGGCAATCTAAAGCAATGAAATCAGTCACATTCAGATCACAATTAGGCAATGACAACCATTTAATAACACCAAGTCTAAGATCACCAGTAGCCTGTCAGTCTCAAGATCTAAGGGAAAAGAAACATTTGGGATGTTCTGAGAAGAGCTTTCAGACTGTGAAGGCAGTCACAGGACTCAGGGAAGAATGGATACTGAGCAAGACAGGCTGGTCAAAAATATCCACAGATGAGTCAACTGGGCTTTTCAGGGGTATAGACATAAGCATTTTGGGCACAGGAGGAAAATTCTTGTCTTGTCTGATGTGCAAGATGGACCTACTGGATGAGTCATAGCTCTTGTGGTCTGAAAGTTACTGTGATTTAAGCCTCAGCTGACTACAGACTGAGTGAAAAATCAGCGAGTAAAGCAATGGGAAGGAGTACTGTACAGTTAATCCACTGACCACGATATTTACTGGGAGACTCACAGACTGCTTCAGTATAACTTAAATAATGTAAATGATACTGTAAACTATAACTGCAAAAGGATGGGACAAATTACAGTAGATTCTGGAACTGATACAATTAAAAGATGTAAAAGTACTTTCTCTATTGTTAATGAGCATCATGAAAAGGTCCTAGTCAGGCCTTTGAAATCCAAATATCAGCTCCAAGAATTTATAGTGTTGCATTTTTGGATCAGTTAGAGCATGCCATTGAACCTATGTGGTGTTCCCATTAAATAACAGTGATGGTGCTGTATAAATTCAATGCATTTTGAGACTGGTGCTAAGCGTTGAAGCTACTGTCATTCTTGGGTTTATTGATAATATTAAGGATTGTGCCTCTTAGACCTTTATTTATATGAAGGGTGGTGAGGTTGGAACAGGTTGCCCAAAGAAATGGTAAATGCTCTATCCTTGGCAGTGTTCAAAAGCAGAACCTTGGGTGACATGGTCTAGGGTGAGGAGTCCCTTCCCATGGCAGGGGGGTTGGAACAAGATGATCTTAAGGTCTTTTCCAACCCAAACCATTCTATGATTCCATGATACACTTTAATTCTATAAGATCTTTTAGGGTAAGAAACTGCAAAACATAAGAATGATTAATATGAATTAAATTTGAAAGCTCAGAAATTGACCTGACCTGATTTTCACAAATCTTGCTTCTGTTCAAACTGCATTTGCAGTAGTTCAGCTCTTCAAGTTAACAGAATAAAATCATTTCCTTGCCATTTCTTCACAATTAGCGTTACTGAAATTAATGAGACTAGTCTTTGAATATGATATAGTGAATTAAATTCAGATTGGTGAAACTGAGATATAAAAACCTACTTGCAGAAACAGGGAAAAAAGGGGGGGGGAAGGGATGTCAAAATACAGGGAATGTTGGTAAACAGAATTACCCATGAATAATGTATTACCACAGGGTAGGAAGCAGACTATAAGCATTAGTGTTTCCCATCTGCATATTCCAGTTTAGCTGGATTGCAGTAAAGTGTTTGAATGTTAAATCTTTTCAGCAAAATATTATGCTCATATAAATCCATAAATCTCAAATCTGTGTACTCTTTTGCATTTTTATGGAAATGTCTGATCATTCTAAGTTTTTCAGTCTCTTAAATTGCACAAGCATACGCCATTTGAATTAAGCTTTTTGTTAAAGCAAAATAAAAATGAAGTTTCCACATTTTATATCAGCTGTGCTGGCTTCTTTTCCAGATGACTCATTCCATTTTGCAACTATACAATAGGAAGGCTATAGTATGTCACTAAGAAGTGTCTGCTTACATATACAGAAAAAAAGTTTAATGAATCATGAAGCTGTGACACAGTAACAATTGCATGTCCTCATGCAGAAGGTACAAACCAACTAGAGAATGTAGTAGAAACATTTATTTCAAAGTCTGTCCTTAATGGAAGCATTTGTATGCTTACCTTATTTTCCTTTGTTATAGAATCGTAGAATAGTTATGGTTGGAAAGGACCTTAAGATCATATAGTTCCAACCCCCCTGCCATAAGCAGGGACACCTCACACTAAACCATGCCACTCAAGGCTTCATCCAACTTGGCCATGAACACCACCAGGGATGGAGCACTCACAACCTCCCTGGGTAACCCATTCCAGTGCCTTCCTTACATCCAATCTAAACCTCTCCTGTTTAAGTTTGAACTCATTACCCCTTGTCCTGTCACTACAGTCTCTAACGAAGAGTCCCTCCCCAGCATCCCTATAGGCCCCTTCAGATACTGGAAGGCTGCTATGAGGTCTCCAAGCAGCCTTCTCTTCTCCAAGCTGAACAGTGATATGAGTGATAGGTGTTAAATGAGCTTTTTTGCTGGTAAGAAGCTGAAATGCCACTCTTCATTTTAGACTCAATCCTTTGTTTTTCAGGATTAAAATCTGATTTGGTTTACTATGATTCATACTTCAGAAATGTGAATTTTAAAAGATACTCCCACTTGAACACAGAAACTTTGGGTAATGGGATATTTCTTGAACTTTTTTGTTTTCCCCAAATGTATATGTATGCATACTCCATATTTAAAAGTGTTCCCTTGCTTCCATGCATGCACAGTCTGAGCAGTATCACCTGTTTGAAATGCAACTGCAAAATTGCTAAAGTCCACCTTATTTAGCCTTTCAAATGCATGTCAACACTCAAAAATAGCACTGTATATTTTGGATTTGATTTACAGTCATTAGGAAAATGTCTATTGATTGTATCTTTGTATGTTGTATAAAATAGTAGGGCAACACTGTTTTTATGGATATATTTTTGACTGAAACTTTACTGATTTCTTTAAAAATAATAGTTCGTTTTCTGTAGGATGAAACAGTAACATTACTCTGTCTTAAAACTTCATGTTCCTAAATAACCATAGGGTTCTATGGTTATGTACTTTTCATAAAGATAGAAATAACAAGATATTTTGCTACACTTTAAAAAAAAATAAACCAAACTTTTAGATGTATGGTTTCCTGATACTAAAAGAAATAAACACTGTCACCACATCTTGTGACAAAAACATAAAACATGTTTAAAGGTCGGCATAGCTTTTGCATGAAATATGTCTGCAGAGAAAAAAATTGCTTGAGAAGGGAGAATGAGACTTTTGGAATAGTTAACTACAGAGCAGCTGGCAGAGATTAGCCTATGTCCTCATACAATCAAAATGTTTCTATTAGAGAACTTGAGATAACTAGCTTGAGAGCATTTAAGTGTACTCCAGTATTATTTTTTTTTCCCAATTTAGTCAAGCATTATCTCATGAGATATGACTGCATTATCCCAGCAGAACTGAAGAATTACCAATCCTACAGTAATAAATATATATGTATGTACTTAATATCAGGTTATTGGGCTTGATCTTTATTTGTGGTGTATTCCAATTTTTATTGGTTTAACACAAGACACTTCATGACAAAATCAGCTCAGGGGCAGAAAGAAACATCCCATGAAAACTGGCTACTGATTCATAAGTGAGGCCAGAAGAGTCTTGGACATGCACAGCAGAAATACACATACGGGGAAAGAACCCAACCCAGTCTACAGCCAGCGCCAAGACAAGCTATAGTGAATTTACTGTAAGGGTAGTGAAGCACTGGAACGGGTTGCCCAGGGAAGTTGTGAATGCTCCATCCCGGGCAGTGTTCAAGGCCAGGTTGGACAGAGCCTTGGGTGGCATGGTTTAGTGTGAGGTGTCCCTGCTTATGGCAGGGGGGTTGGAACTAGATGATTTTAAGGTCCTTTCCAGCCCTAACTATTCTATGATTTTATAGTCACCACCAGCTGGCCTCTCCAAGGAAGCACAGCACTAAGAACATAGCAGATTTCAAGTGTGTCCAAGGCACCTTATAATGAGTGGTGTTGGACCAGTGATTGCTTGATTTGAAGACTAGGGCATTTGGAATCTAAAAGTATTTCTTACCATATAGAAATTTAATATTAAAATAAATATCACTATTATCAAACATGGCCTTCTATGCGTGGGAGAAAGGTAAATGCATAATTGTTCTAGAATTTCCAATAAAATATTTACAGAGTTGTACTGCTTCCTCTGACTCATATCAATGTCACACATAAATGCCCATATGTCTGTTTTACCAGGTGTGTTTATTAACATGAGCAAAATACCATTTGGCTCTTGTCCATTTAAAAATTAGATAATAGATCTTATTATCAGATCTAGATAACTGGATGACTGTAAGTGAAATCTGAGGGCCTTTGAAGTAACCAGGAATTTACTAGCAACAAAATTAGTATTTCACCAAACTGATCTGCATTCTTCTGCTGTATTTATCATCCAGGGCAACCAATCCCAGGAGAAGCCTTTTAATTCTGAGAGTTTATTTTTCTCTTGTCCAGCCCAGTTACTCAACAGATGTTTATGCTTAGGAAGATAAATATTTCTAAATATGCAATTAAATTCAGTAGTCATATTGACACACATACCCAGCTTTTACACTATTCTTGAAGAGAGATGAATAGAGAGCTGAAAGCAACACTTGCTTATGGAGAATGACAGAAAAGCACTGGGAAAAGTGTCACATGGTTTCCTCAAGCTACACTATGGTGACCTCAGAGAGGCAAAAAGCACGTGCAAATTATTTCACAAGTTATTTCACATTGGACTGTTCAGTTTAAAACAATCTGATTTTAAAGCATAAGTGATTTTCAAATGAGAGATTGCCCTCGGTGGGAGTAAACTGTGAGTTTTAATACAGAATGGATGGGAGTGTAACAAGCAGGAGCAATACTGCAGCTCTTAAAGATCATTTTTAAGGCTACTGAGGAACTTCCACCTATGTGTCTCAGGTAATTTTATAGACCCTATTAATGCAACATTTCAGTGCACTTTTAATACAGTTTACCTCACATTACATGTGACAAGGAAAAATACTAATACTAACCCAATTTTAAGGATGTGAAGATGATAGGTATGATGACTTTTTTCTAAGGCTGAAGCAGGACTTGACCTAAGCAACAGTGCTGGCTACTGGGCTAAGTTCTCCTCGGTTTTTAACTTTGCTTCTCTAATCCGTCCCTAGACTGGTAACATTTGGAAGTGTATTTAACGCTCTGGTTAGAGAGGTAATGACTGTGTTTGCTATGATTGTTTCTGTTGGGGGATGTTCCATTACTGGTTCTCATGTTTCAGGCTCAGTTTCGACAGTGTAATCAAACTAGAAAATATGTAAATCAGAACTTTCTTGATATTTATTGAATGCATGCATTGTTTTGCTACATTTAACAAGAGGGTTGTTTTTCCTAACATTCTTCCCCTGCTCCCTTCATCTCTAGAGATTTCCAAAGCAGCCCTGTGTAGCTTTATGTTTATCAGATTTTTTTTCTCCCTTTCCTCTCCGAGACAGGAAGCTGAGGGTTTTGACCTCATCTGGATCTTTCCCAGTGTCAGGAGGTGGCCAGTTCAAAAAGATTCCAGGACACTGATCTCTTCCTGATTTATCAGATTGCTAGGTCAGTAAGTAAAGTCTCCACTGTTTTTTCCACAGCTGTGAAATAACCAATGGACTCCTCTGAGAGCTAATTATCAAATCTTTTGAATATTTCTGTCAAAGAAAAAGTGCTATCTTTCCAGTTAGTAAATTTCACTGCAGCATAATTTAGCAAAGTGCCTAACTGTAGAAGTTCTGGCTCACATGTAGCAGTTCATTTAAGTGAAATGTTAACACTGAAGACCTGCTTCTTTATATCTTTTTTCCTCTGTCCTATCAGTATCTTCTTCCCATGGTCACAAAACCCTTTACTGTTTACAAAAATATTATAAAGCAACTGTCATGTCCAGTGAATCCAAGTGATAAGCAATAGGATCCTTCTGTATGACTTACACAGGTATGTGACACTGTTTCAGAGTTGTTTTTCTGTCTTTATCCTGGTCACCAATACACCCAGCCTTTGTGTTACTATTGCCTCCACACATGACTGGCCATATCCATACCCTGTTCATTTGACATTAGATACAACCCAGTGGAAACATTTCCATCACAAGTTAGAAAGCATCTTTTCTGAAACTCAGTGAAATCAAGGAAATATGGAAGAAAGGCTCCAGCAACTGCCAATGCAACTCTCATTAAACACCTGGCAGAAGTAATCAGATCACTCCTAAAAGTACGTATGTCCCAACCTGATCTAATTTATTTAATAGAAAACCTTGAACTGAAAAGCATAATTAAATGGCTATTTATGAACAGGTATCACTGATAGTTCAAAATTTCTGGCTACCAAAGGTCAGTCAATAGGCTTAAGCTTGCAAAAATCCCGAGAACACTGCCAATCTCTTTGTCTACTATCTTTCTTTCTCTTAGTTTCAGTACATTATATAATTCCAGCTGGGATAGTCTTTTTTAAGTTACAAATTTAATACAATTCTGCTGGCTATTGAAAAAATTAATAAAACGCTATACCCTTAAGATCTAATAAAGTATTGGAATTCAAGAAATTCTAACCCCTAACACATTCTCTGCTTTTGATCAAGAATAAATGACTTTCCTATTTTGATTTATTTATACTTTCACTAATGTTATTATCAGTGATTCATCTCCCAATCTGCTAAATTTTTATTAGATTCTCTAAAACACACCTCAAAAAGGTAGGGTGTTTACTGGAGATTATGTGATAAATATTATATACCGGTTTTAATAAAAGCTTCTACAAAAATTATTTCTAGAAATTCTCATATTGCTTTTTAAAACACATAAGACACAGATGGAGTTAATTTCTACAGGACAGACTGATCTAGCACAAATGAATGCTTATCTTATTTCCCTACAAAACATGTGGAATGATATAATCACAAAGCAACTGTTCCACACACTGCCAAAAATGATCAAAACCACTGCCACATGATACATACGTGTACAACATGGGGACTCCCAGAGAAAGGTAGAAGATTTTGTGCTTTTGCCATGGTAGAAAAGACAAATCTCACTATTTGTCATGGAGTAATGGGAACCACTCAAGCAGAGAATTATCAACACTATAATCAAGTAGATGCCATAGATTCCTCTTGATACAGAGTCTCCTTGTCCATTACTGGGTTAAGTCACAGTTCGCTTCTGCTGGATCTGCTGAAATTGTGGCCTGGGTGTAAATCTCAGTTGGTGTTAGATAAAAGAGCATCTAAATTAGACAGAGGGCTCAAATCCAAAATACTCGCTATAAACTATTCTTACTATTACACAAGCCTATCCACAACAGAGATTTTTCCCTGTCTATACAGAGCTACATTTCAAATTCAATCCAAGCACTGTATACCACTGAATCAAATGTTAAGCTTAACAATAAACAAAGAAAGTCTTAAAATAAACTATAGACAAACATTTCCTTTGCATCTATAATTAAGCCTTAGCTGCCTTGAGATGACCAGGAGAGAACAATGGTTTTTAGCAGCTGAATTTCTCTTTTGTCTCAAAGAAATCTGGAGTAATACCAGGGGTAAAACCATCCCTATTTTCAGCTCCCTTAACAGTTGGTGTTTAATAATCCCATAAGCGCCACTTCTAGTGATACATGTGGGTTCTAGGGATACAGACAGTAGTAGCCTGGCGGACATAAAGAAGGACTACAGAACCCTGGGAGAGGTGGTTAGGGGCTCTGGAGCTCAGATTGTTTTTTCATCTGTTCTCCAGGATACAGGGGAGGACATTTACAATGCTAGGAGGATTGGACAGGTTAATAACTGGTTACAAGAGTGGTGTCATAGTCAAGGGTTTGGGTACCTTGAACACGGGACCCAAGTTTGTAGGTCAGGTCTACTGGGGGAGGGTGGACCTGCTTTGATAAATAAGAGGAAGAGTGGGCTTGGTAAGAGGCCTGCCAGACTTGTCAAGGATGCTTTAAACTAGATGTGTTGGGGGAGACGGGCGTTGTTCCAGCCCAACACGCCCAGTCAGTTGCCACCACCTATAACAAATGCTCGGAGGAATGTAGAGACATTTCAGCTGCTCTAGCCAACGAGGTGGTGTCATTTGGAGTTCGGCTCAGGTGTCTCTATACAAACACCCGTAGCATGGGGAACAAACAAGAGGTATTAGAGATTTGTGCCTGTCTATGGGTGTATGATATAATAGGCATCACAGAAACATGGTGGGATGGCTCCTATGACTGGAGTGTTGGAATGGAAGGTTACAGGCTTTCTAGGAAAGACAGGCCTGACAGGCAGGGAGGGGGAGTTGCCCTTTATGTTAGGGATAGGCTGGAGACTATGGAACTATCTCTGGGGACAGGTGAGCAGTTAACAGAGACTTTGCAGGTCAGGGTTAAAGGGAAAACAGCGACGGGAGACATAACTGTGGGGATCTGTTACAGACCACCTGATCAAGAGGACTCTGTGGATGAAGCACTCTACAGAGAGATAGGAAAAGCCTCAAGCTCACAGGCCCTTGATCGCATGGGGGACTTCAAACACCCTGACATCTGTTGGAGCAACGGCACAGTCCAGTACAAGCAATCCAGGAGGTTCCTTGGTTGTGCAGAAGACAACTTCCTTCTGCGAGCAATAGAGGAGCCAACAAGGAGAGGTGCCCTGCTTGACCTTGTGCTCACCAACAGGGAAGGGCTGGCTGGAAATGTGATGCTCCAGGGCAGCCTTGGATGCAGTGATCATGAGATGGTAGAATCTGAAATCCTCGGGAAAGCAAGAAGCGTGTGCAGCAAACTCACTTCCCTGGACTTCAACAGAGCAGACTTCGGCCTCTTCAGGAACCTGCTTAGTAAGGTTCCATGGGATACAGCCCTAGAGGGCAGGGGTCCCAAAACTGTTGGATGATATTCAAGGATCACCTGCTACAAGCTCAGGAGTGTTGCATCCCAACTAGAAGGAAGTGCAGCAGGAGGGTCAGGAGACCTCCATGGATGGATAAGGAGCTGCTGAGAAAAATTCAAATGAAGAAAGAGGCTTATAAAAGGTGGAAGCAAGGACAGGCGCTCTGGGATGAATACAGGGATGTTGTCCGGGAAGGTAGGGACCAGGTGAGGAATGCTAAGGCCTAGTTAGAATTAAACTTAGCTAGGGATGTTAAGGATAACAACAAGGGATTCTACAGGTATATTGTGAATAAGACGGACTAGGAACAACGTAGGCCCCCTCTGGAAGCTATCGGGTGAAGTGCCTACGCAGGATTTGGAGAAGGCTGAGGTTCTGAATGACTTCTTTGCCTCAGTCTTAACTGGCAAAGGCTCTGACTGCACCTGCAGAGAAGGACTTGGGGGTGTTGGTCAACGAGAAACTGAACATGAGCTGACAGTGTGCGCTTGCAGCCCAGAAAGCCAAGCGTATCCTGGGCTGCATCAAAAGGAGCATGACCAGAAGGTTGAAGGAGGTGATCCTGCTCCTCTACTCTGCTCTTGTGAGACCTTGTGCAGTTCTGGTGTCCTCAACATAAAAAGGACATGGAGCTGCTGGAACAAGTCCAGAGGAGGGCCATGAAGATGATCAGGGGACTGGAGCATCTCCCATACGAAGACAGGTTGAGAAAATTGGGACTGTTCAGTCTGGAAAAGAGAAGGCTGAGTGGAGACCTCATAGCAGCCTTCCAGTATCTGAAGGGGACTATAGGGATGCTGGGGAAGGACTCTTCATTAGGGACTGTAATGACAGGACAAGGGGTAATGGGTTCAAGCTTAAACAGGGGAGGTTTAAATTGGATATAAGGAAGAAATTCTTTCCTGTGAGGGTGGTGAGATGCTGGAATGGGTTGCTCACGGAGGTTGTGAGTGCTCCATCCCTGACAGTGTTCAAGGCCAGGTTGGATGAAGCCTTGAGTGACATGGTTCAGTGTGAGGCATCCCTGCTTATGGCAGGGGGGTTGGAACTATATGATCTTAAGGTCCTTTCCAACCATAACTATTCTATGATTCTATAAGCCATTTTTGGTGAAAAATGTGGTCCAAGAGGGACCAAAAATGTGTTCCACAAAGGAACATATCAGCTATTTCTGTTTTAGTCTGTCCATACGCTTTCTACTCCCCCTCATACAGACAACCCTTACCTTTGATGTTCACAATTCTGTCCATACCAAAGACTGAAGCTAATACTAATTGCAATGGTGAGGAATACTATTTGCTTTACGACAGGGTCTTAATATCAAGGGCCTATGGAAAACAACCAAATAGCTCCCTTCTACTACAGGCAGTAATTCAGAAAAGCTAAAGAAAGCTAATTGTGTCAGAGACAAAAAATCCTTAGTGTACAAGACATAGCCTGTATTTTAAACACACATTAAGAGCAGTTTAGTGCTTATACTGCATAATATTTGTTATTTCCTCACTCATCAGTTATTCAGACTGAGTTTGATTATGCTTGCACTATATTCCCTGTCTAGATCCCCACTGGTATATAGTTTTGTTTTCTAAAAAGTTTTATGATGAAGTGGAATAGGACACTGACTTGTAAAATGCTGGGAAATGCACATCAGGAGGATGCATTCATGAAGAGTTGAACAGCTGGCCAACAGAATGAATATATTACCACAAGGCTACTGGGAATTAGTTAGAGAACTAGAAAGCACAAGTACAGGGGGAAAAATATTCTTCACTAGCTTTTACATTAAATGTGATATATTTCAGACAGCTGAAGCAAAAGCTGTAAAAATTTCAAGAGGCTGCCTAGTTTGTCTAGGAGCTAAATTTTAACCTCGCATTAGAAACCTGTATTCTTCTACTAGGGCACATTTATCAAATTCAGCTAAAAGGAATCTGTAATGAACTGACCTCTTTAAAAGAACTGTCTTTAGAAGATTTGTTGGCAGTTAATACTGTCCAGTCAGAACAATTATGATCTTGCAGCCAGTTTGGTTGGGGTAGGCAAAAGTCTTCACTTTGCAAGTAATGGGAGTACAAAACTCTGACTACATCTGATAACTAGTCTTTCAATTCTTACCTCTTGCACTGTGCAGATATGAAGCTGCTTCTCTCCAAGATCCTTTTCTTCCTAATATCTGATGTTTTTTTTTCCCTATTTGCAATCCTAAACTACAGTTTTTCTTTGTAAAACACTGCTTTAGCATCTATCAAAGCAGGCATGCAACTATCAAGCCACGGAATCCACACCATGAATTATATGAGACAGTGAAATTTGGTGTTGCTTATCATGCTTTATATCACATCACTCAGTAAATTTACTTCAAAAACATGCTCGTGGCCCAAGCTAAAACACTTCACCCACTAGCATACACTCAACCAATATATCTGCTCTCTGTGAACTCATGTTTTAAAATTCTGGTTGTTGAATTACATGCGATTACACACAGAGAATATAAATCCTAATTACCTCATTTTGGGATTGCAGATTATTTAACACCAATAACAAAGAATTTGTAATGATTTAAAATTTACACCCACTCATCTTCACAATTAAACATTTTGCTCAAACACAAAATAGCTTACGTTATCATATGCAATCAAACAGAAAAGTTATACAAAACTCCAAACCCAGACAGAATGCAATTTAAAATACAGATAAAAATTGCCAGATTAAAGGGTTCAGTGGTACCTGTAGTTAACCATGTCACATATCATATAATTTTACTAGTTCAAAGACTCAGAATTATGAAGAAAAAAGTATCTGTGATAGACTTATATAGGACAAGCCCCTTCAGACAAACATAATGAACATTGAGGCAGGTAAAAATAGATAAGGCAGAAAAAAAAATCCGTCATCGTAAGAAAAGCAGACAAGTTTTTCATTCTTTAAGCAAATCAGACTGCTGGATTTCAAAGCAGAAGCTTTTGACACCTGCATTTTGCACCAAGCTTGTTACTCAAACAAACACTATTTTTGTAAATGAGATCAAAGGACAACTAGGCATCGAATGAGAATCAGACTCCATAGTTCTTGAGGATTTCTAGTGTGCATAAAAGTAAAAAGTATCTACAGAATATGTGAAATTCAAGAAACCTCAACCAAGAACTGCAAACAAAGTTAGGCTTGAGTATCTTGACATCACTTCCTGAACTCATTTCTCTGTCTCACAGGAATTGCTTGTGCTGGTTTCTGGCCTGTGTATTCATACAAATACTCCAAAGCAATATTCAGAGGCACTTACAAGTTGTTTCATATTTTAAAGGACCAGCTACTTCAAGATTCAGTGATCCTGGCTTTTTTACTGTTCCCCCCCTCACATCCCTGCCGTTGCAGAGCTTTGAAATTAAAGAAGTACATGTGTACTCAAACAAAAACTAAATTAATTTCTCAAGTGACTATTTTTTTAGTACCGCAACAGTAATCAAAACAACTGTAACAATAACTTAAACAAACATGTATTTTCAGATAGTGGGTCTGTGGGCTCCTCCTTTCCCTCTCCCAAGTGACATGCCTTAGCAGCAGTTAGGTTATATCATTAGAGAACACAACCAAAACTTCAGAGTTTGACAGATGGGGTGTAATTGCGCTACTCCCCACTTTGGAGAACACAAAAATTTCATAAGTTTTTACAACAGCACACTCCTAAAACAGAGGTCTGTGGAAAACAAAACGATGGAAAATCTGTTGCTATTTCAGTTGTGTATCTGGTAAGATGGAAAATTTTTCAAGTCTACACAGATGGTAAATAAATTTCTGCTACATGAGACAGTTCCTGGAATAAAGAAATTTTCTCAAATAGCAAGTGCAATTTTTTTTTTTTTTTTTTTTTAACAAGACTTATTTTTAACTTTCCCAGGGACTTACTGAGAGAGCTGGAGAAGTGTCCTTTCACCTTCAGAATCCTGGTCTAACTCCAGAAATAGCCTCTAATGTCATTCTCAACATAGATGAGCTTTCTTTACACTTTAAAAGACATTTCAAAGCAAAGATCAAAGCTCCACAATCATACTTTGCTGCTAGTAAATACTCCCTCTGAACACAGTGCCTAGAAAATAAGAAATTCTATTCAAACCCTGAAACAATTGTCAATGACTAACACTGCTGACATTTAAACTGTGATTATTATGCTTCATGAGGCAATGCCATTGACACAAGAGAGCTTGTCTTCCATGAACTAAGCATAGTGGAAAGGACTGAGAGAGGAGCCCAGATACAGGGGCCAAGTCACTGCAGACTGTATGCACTAAGGAAGCACAAAATAGTTAGGAATTTGTCAGTCTTATAAATGGATTTGAGTAAAGATTTTACACAACTGTAGAAATGGATGCTGTGCTAGGGGACTAGTAGCTACTATCACTACTGTAAAACTTGCTCTTGAGGGCGATTGGGACAGTTCTGCCCCTCATACCACAGTGGAGTCAGTCATGGAAGTTGCTCAACCTTTTCTCCAACACTTTCATATTCCCTTCCTAATCTGTTCATGTGACTGCATGGCTCTGTTTGGCTGCTGCCTTGAGCCTGAAATCAAACCACGTAAAATGTTGATGCTTGCAAAGAGAAAAATACACAGTATTCTCATGCCACTGAGTGATCTTTTCCTTACATATGCATAAGCTCCAAAGGGCTAAAAAGTGTAATACAGCCACACTGACCTTAGTACATGAAATGAGGAAAATAAAAATTTAAAAAAAAAAAAAAATTAAAGCATTTTTGGAAAAGCAGGAATGAAGGGAAAAAGATTAGGATCTTAACATACTGTTGAGAAAAGCCTGGATAGGATTGAAGAAGGATTTTTTTGTGTGACAGCCAGTGTGGATGACCTAGAAAAAAATTAATTGACATTCTACTTTAAGACTTCTGTTACTATTCCCCAGAGAGCAACCTCAAATTATCTTTGACTGTGTTACTAGCAGTACTGAGGAAGGCCTGGAAACAGACAAACTGATCAAATGGGGGTTGCTCTTGTGAGCTGACAAAGGTTTGTGCAATTAAGAGTTGAACAATCACTTCACACAGAAAAAGAAATTAATTTTCACCACCTTATTTTCAGGCTTATCCCACCTACAAGATGGTCTTCTCAATATCCATGGTTTTTTTTGTCTTATTCTCCTACTCACACTTTGGCTATTTTATTTTGTATACAAGTGTAAAGCCTAAATAAGACAGTACTCATCTACCACATAATCTTGACATCATCTTTAAAAAAGTAGAAAATATTTGTAAACATGTGGGTTTACTATACTCGAATAAATTCAACAGATATAGTGAGGTGTAATGTACATATACAGTCACTTCTAAATCAGTGTGATTTAAATACAGCTTGGCATTTATCAGAAGTGCAGTGTTTCAGAAAAACAGGATGTAGGAAAGTAGTTTAGTTTACATTCCCAAATTTTTGATGTGGCCATGCTTTTTCATTTTCAATGCAGTAAAGATGTCAGCTTTTAAAATACTTTGAACCTGAAATTTCACACAGCAAAAGCCACGAGCTTTAGCACTGCCTTTGTTTTATCATGTAATTTATGCCTTCATATCAAACAGACATAAGGCCCATATCAATAATTATTTGCAAATCATTCTTTTTAAGAAGGGTGGGGATATCACCCAAGAGATTAAAACATGTAGTACAAGAACAGAACCACCTCCTTAAGCTTTCTCTTATTTTTGAATGACTATACTAGATTATACATTATTTTGTTAAAGCAAGACTATCAGTATAAGACACTCAGCATATCCAAATAGATACCTTTGCTTAGCTAAATATGTTGTATGCAAAAATGTTTGGAAAGAAGACATCTTGCAGGAAAGGATAAATAAACTCCAATTTAAGAAATATTTTACATATTGCACTTGCTATTCTAACTCTCATGTAAGGTGAGACTACAAAAAACTGTGGAAAAATACGAAAGTTATCACTGTAATAAGGCACATTGTTGAAGGCAGCCTCATGTTACAGTGAGCCAATTTTTCATTAACACAGTGTGCATAAGCCAAGTTCCTTATATTCTGTTGTTGCAAAAGCGCTACATGTCAGATGTGACAGTTATGAAGAAGAGCAAGGATCTGGTTTACATTTGCCGTACATTTGCTTCAGCACACACTGACATACATAGGGAAGCTGCATTGCTGCCTGGATTTTTTTTTTTTTTTTATAGGAGGAAGAATATCCCTCTAAATTTGAATTCATAACCTTTTTAGGCTATATCCTCTGGAGCTTGGAATAGTTTTTGGCAGCAGAAACTGTATTGTTTCATTTTGTAAAGCCATATTCAATACACCCTATCTGTAGTACAGACCCCCTTGTCTTCTTTATAGATCTTCTGTGTTTCCAATAATTGAAAGCAGTAAAAGGACAAAAGCATAAGCAACACATTTTTAGGTGTTTCAATCATATACACTACCATGACAGGAGGCAAGGAAAAAATAACCAAACCAAACCACCATAAACAACAACAAGAAGACCTTGGAAAGCACTCTGCAGATTTGCTTTTACCTACTGCACAGGAATTAGTCAAGATACCTGTGGAGTTACCCACTGCTGTGCTAGTATGGCCAAATACTCCTTAGAAGCAGTGGCAAAGACCTCACTGCTGCAAAGCCTCAGTCCCCAGAGCCTGCTAGGTTGGCTGCTCTTCTGTGCCTCCTCCTCAGACACAGCACCACTAAAAGAAAAGCTTTCGGTTTTAGCACAGGTCATGTTTGCACTGAAGAGTTGTGCTGAAAAAGCTGCTCTGCCATAGCTATTGCTTCAAAGGCAGGGGTTGCTCTAATATTGATTTTCCAGGTTAATACTGTATTTACTGGTTTGGATGAAAGCTGTATCTGTGTGCCCCTCTGATCTCTGTGTTTTCACTTGATTGTTAATTCAAAGTGAAAATTCTGCTCATGAAAGTGCCAAATGAACAGTTCTAGGAAGCAAAGTCCATTTTTAAATTTTTTCTTTAACCAATGGAAAAGTGTGTTGTGGATAGTGAGGTCATGTAATCCAGAAGGTTTTGCCCTAGTGCTTTATTTCCACTTCCCATTTGCTAAACTGTTAAATTTGGGTTCTGAGTACTGTTCCCATCCATTCCTTCCAAGACAGCTTCCCTCAAAAATGTGGTGCTATTTACAAATCTGGTGTCATTTTAGGAAGTGGTCATTGGTCCATTTAACATGAACTACAACTGAGAATTTACAGGCTAAAACCAGGAAACAATTGTTCCTTACCATACAAACCTTTTTAAAGATGCATTTTAAAAGCAAACAAATGTTTTTATAAAACATGCTTTTATAAATGTTTTTATAAAACAAAAAGTTTTATTTTTCTCAAGTCAATTATTGCAGACCTGTACATAATTAGAAATTTCTGAGTATAAACTGCATGAAACTAAAGCTCTTTACATTGTTTCCAAGAAATGTGCAATATCACTTTGGTGAACTGATAGTGTATGACTGTGAACCATGTACAAATACAAACACTTTCATGACCATTTTAGGTAGCTCAACTTCAACTAATGCATAGCTTGATGTGCAACAGTCTCTTGGTTTGCAGTCTAGACAGCACTGGCAGCCTTTAAAATTTATTGCTGAACACTGTCACAAAAATGTGTCAAAGTAAAATTTGCATAAGGGTTATACTGTAATGGCCTGGCAGTCATCCCATCCTGTTCTGAGCTTGTTTTAAATACTTTTCAGATTGTTTGAAATACATCATACTTCAGTCCAAACACAAAGGAAGTCTGTGGGAACGCATTCTTTAGCTTCCCAGATGGAGATAATGCTTATGATACATATTTTTGTGAAAGCGACAGAGAAAATTCATGGTCATGTAACCACAATAATAGGAGTGCTTTATCACTACCACTTTCTACTAATTATCATAGATAAAATGCATAATTTTGAAAAGGTAGATCCAACTACTTCAGTATATGTACAGTTTGCTATATGTTCATTATTAAATGGTAAATTTAGGAAGCAAGTTTTCAACGGAGAAAAGAGAAAGAAGTATTCATGACAGTCAAGGTTTCAGACTTTTTAGCGAAATCATACTGTTTTGCTTTACTTGCAGCTCTTGCCAGATTCATCCCAATGCATTTAAACCTACTACCATTTAATAGCAATGTGCAAATGCAGCAAATTCTTTGTGGTGAAGCAACTTTGGATCTCAGTAATAGTTGCCCACTGTACTACTACTACAGACTGTTGCTCTGAGATGGGGGTAGCTAACATGAAATGTGGTAAGCTGACCTTTCAAAGAGCTGTTATGGCTTAGGATCTCTCATTAATTTCTGTTGGTGTTCACATTATGAGTTTGGAGAAACAGATCCATGTTTTTTTCTAAAACCTTTAGAAAGTTTAAAAACTGAAAAAATTTAGAAAGTCTGAAAATGACAGGAGATGCAGAAATGGAACAAAAGCAAATCCAGTTTCCATAGATGCCAAAATAGATTTCTGTGGTTTGAATGATCATCTTTAAAAAGAGAGTATCAGATTTTTAATATTTGTATTTGCCATTGTTCTTCACAAAACTGGGGAAAACCATACCCCAGAAGCCAAGATTCTGTTATTGATCTCTGTATCTGAAAACAAAGCTACTCTGGCACAAGCACAGGTCTGAATTTTACAGGAAATATAGTTAGAAAACTATATGATCTGAAAGTAATTCTTCTGTGATACTGCTTCTACAGTGACTGGCTTCTGTAGCCTCTAAGGTTACAAATTACTATATCACTAAAGTTCAGCAAGGCATTTAAACATACTCTAAGAACACAGCAGTTCCACTGGCATCCAGTAATGCTTTAATTCCTAGATTTAAAACAGTGAGGCCTAGGTCTTCCCATGACCATACTGAAGCTGTGAAGCCTTGGTATCCTACAACCATCCAAACAACATATATTTTTGTCCAAATTTTCATGATCCTTAGAAACTAAGAATTGCAGATTTTTTTTTTTCCTGGTTGTTGAATTTCTCCAGTAGAATATTCGCAATAACATTATCTTTAAAAACTACTCGATGGGAAAACATAAGCTGTGAGAAATGAATGCATTCAAACATCATATTTTGCAAAAGTGCAATTAAAGATAATTTGCTTTGAAAGTCACCAACTTCCAGAGTTCCCATCTTCCTTTGGCTGACAGTTTCACACTGAACTTCAGCAAAAGGTATATTCAGTTCCTATGACAAAATCAGGATACAGCAAAATATATTTAATTTTTAATTAAGATTTACTGTAGATTCCTATGGGTTTTATTCATAGTTTTATCTTATGTCTGTCTTTCCTATGCAGACTTGTCTCAGCTGTTATTGCAATAACAACTAACTATGCAAGTAGGAATATTTTAGACCGGATCCCTAATAAACCAGTTTCTATTAAAAAAAAAAAAAAAAGCGGCTTTGAGAGTCTTACAGGATAAATTAAAATTGGTATAAAAAAAAAATCAATCATTAAATTATCCCCATTCAGAGTCAAAAATCAAGGTAAAGGGAGATTAAGACTTCAGAAGTGACAGGCCTGGAAACTCACTCTCTGGTATTTTAACTGCAACAAAACAAGAAAAAGATCTAAAACTCTGGATACTATTGTTCACAGCAAGCTCACATAACTTTTTAAATAACCATCTATTGTTGACAAGTGAATGCTCAGTTGAAAAGCATTATGCATCGTGAATGGTAGAGATGGAAGGGAAAATTGTTAAGAAAACCATTTCAGTAAAATAGGTAGCTGTTATGATATTTTTGGAAGCTTTTCTATTGCCTCTCCCAGGTACATTACAGGGAGGACTAAGGCGGTAAGCAAGGCTCCATAGACTTCCTGTGGAGTCATTTTACAAGGTAATACAAGCAGAAGCTCCTGTAAGAACCTAATTTTCTAACTTGCCATAAAAAGCATAGCTTTAGCCTTGTAAAACGGAACTTTAAATACAGACTGTAACAGAAGAGGTTCAGCCTTCACATCGCATGGGCAAGCACAATGTACAAGTAGCAAATATGGATGGAAAGACCCAAATTCAACTATGCAAATTCTTTCTCCCCTCACATTAGAATAATTATAATTGATGAAATAATGAAACAAACTTTATTGCAACAGTCCAGAAAATGTAAATCCATGCTTTAAAAACCCACGCTTTAAAAACCCACAGCTTTCATGTGAGGGAAAGGCACTGCTACAAAGACCTGTGTCACCCCAGGTAACATACTACTCAGGTTTATTTCTACATTTACTGCCATTCTTCGATAATATTTTTCTTAAATTAATTTGCATCTCATTGACACTGGCGGCTGCTGTCATGGTGACATTAGCTGGGTCTTTAAGTATCCTTTGCAAACTACAAAGCATTTAATCTAGAAATCTGGATAAAAATAGTAGCAATATTAGTGAACACTAGGAAACAGCTCTGACACTTTATTCTGGTAGGAATGAGTCTGAGATAACATCTACTGTTTGAAACTGAAAAACTTTTACTCAGGCCACAATGAAGAAATGCAAGTAATAAATGTGAAAAGCACCAGTTTCATAAAAGAGAGATAAGGAATTCATACACCAAAATGTTTACTTCATTCCTTTTTCAGTGACACATAAGCAAAATATTTCAATGAGACTGAAATGCAGTCTGAAACTACCTGCGAAGAGAAACTGACACAAATTAATCACATATAATCCATTTTTAGCCCCTTGATTCTCAGTCAACACAAACCCAGGAAAGCTGAATTACTGCGGGATTTTTCAGTAGACCTATTATTAATTTCTCAATTAAATTCAGGTGCTTTCTATTTGCAACCATTAGGAAATCTTTCTGGGAAAGCAAAGGAAAAGAGGGTGCTTTATATCAACCATCTGAATTGTGATGACTTGAGACAGCAAAGAATGCTGAAACAGCTGGACATGTTTGCAAAAAGCATCTTCAGTGTCAGTGCATCCATCATGAGTAAAGCAACTTACTGAAAGTGCTGGTCAAAGATCCTAAACTTTAAGCCCTTAAACCCTCAAACCTGTATTGGCAGAGCAAGCCAAACAGATCCACACTGTCTCACCTCAGCTGATCTGAAAATAAGAAGGGAGATCATGCTTTACCACCACAATGAAAATCAGTTTAATATATGTTAACAAGGAACAGGTTTTCAGAATTTAATACCAGCAAGAGCAGAATGAGACTACTCAAACGTCCTAAGAACTTTTATGTCATGGAAGTAGCTGAAGTTCAGCACCTTTCTATGATCCTCTAAGATGCCACCTGGAGGTCTGGGTGCCCAAACGCAATTAGCAATTCATCCCCCTTGTGCCTTTTCCAATATTCTGCCATTCATGAGCACACGTATACATGCAACTATAATTGACACTCAGCATTAATCAGACAGTGGTGTGTTTTAGGCCTTAACTGCACTGTTTGAATTGCTGACCTGGAGGGAAAAGGTTTTATATACCATTCCCAATCCCTTAAATCTTCCTGTCACTGCAAAGCAAATACTTAGGTTTTATGGATGGATTCAGTTTCAAGTCTGTTGTTTTTCTAATGTCTTGTTAAAATTACAAAAGTGGCTTTCAGGGAAAGTTTGTAAATATACTCACATTTTTTCATTACAGATTACTACCAACAGAGGCAGCCTTTTGTAAAAGAGTATGTGATTAGATATAAGTGATAAAATCCTGCATGCAGCAACATTGTTTGTAGAAGTGTCCTGTAAACTCAGAGAAATAACCCACAAGCAACAGCAGATCATATCTTTTCCCTTTTGCCAAAGATTTTACAGTTGCTGGTAAGGACTTACTTAACCAAAGTGGTACAAGGTAACTCCTTCAGATTTACAGACTACATCCTCTTTTACAGTGTACACAGCTTTGCAATTGCTGCAGTCACATAACTCTCAACCTTCCTGGAAGGAACTCCTTGTTTTGCTCCTTTCTATGCTTACATCTTTTCTTAGTTTTACTCTCTACTAAGTCTACTGGAATTTTATCTTTTTATGTTTTATATAACTTTTTTTATATTTTATCCTTTTAAATATTTAATGGCACAAACACAGATATATTCTTAAATATAATTCTTGTGAGTATACATTTAAAAGATGAGTAAGTGACCTCTAAACAAGAGGCAAGGTAATACATGGAAACTAGCAGGATCAAAGCTATTAAAAATATAGCATGTTATATCTTGCTAACAATATGAAATGTGCATATAGATATCAGCAACTATGATTAGAAAAAAGGAAATGCTAAAGTAGAGCAACTGAGAATAGATTTATAATACTAAACTAGTTCTCAAATATAATATTAATTGGGCTAAATTTTAAGGTTTTAAACTTGAAACGTTTTCTACAGATGGGTCAGTTTTGCATTTGTGATACTGCTGACTAGCAGTTTCTGTTTCTTAATCGTAACTCAGAGACTAGCTACTGAATCATTTGAACAGTTACCACATTAACTGGAATTGCATGAACCACCAAAGAAAGACTGGCTTTGAGGACTTCCAAGACCTTCTGCAAAATTTACTTACAGCTTCTAACCATATCAATTGCATGCTAATATAACTAGTGTCAGCACAAGGAAGCAATGGCCAGCAGCTCAGGATGCTGTGTTGGCACAGAATACTTTGGACATGTGGTTTGTACTTTAGTGAAACAGTTACTGAGGCGCTGTGGATGATAAAACTGGCCCCACACCACCACTTAATAGAAACCAGACTTATTAAAACACAAACCAACAAAACAAAGAAGCTGGATGATGTCAAATGAGAAAAGGCAACGAGAAGTTAACAATTACAATTTGGTTGTTCACAAAAATAAGCAGCATAACTAGGAATGCTAGACTTTAAGCTGAATTTTGTGGTCCCACAGTGAGCACATCTTCTTCCGTTAAAGCCAATGGGAGTTTTATTGCCAGGGAATCTGTCCATTAAAGTTTTGTAATGATCCTCTTCCTTACTCTTTGTAGACAGTGAAACTCTCCATTTACTTCAAAATTTCAAAACATTGTTTCAAGCTCAGCAATATTTTTTTTCTTTTTTCCAAGAACATAGGCTCATGGAGCTGAATTGACCAAGGAACTTCTGCAAATTGTTTCCACTCTTTTTTTACCCCTTTTAAAGTTTTGATGCATTTTTTATCTGTTCTCTTTTTCAAGAGAGCTTCAAAACCCTGGACACAATCAGTTTCCTAAAAGGAAACAGAAAATGATACCTGACAGCAGCAAAAGAAATAAAAATAAAACCAAATCCATAGAAGATACTTACTCATTTAGCCTCAAACATATATGAAATATATGTTACCTATAAAGTGAAAATAAGGTATCATACAAATTCATGGATTAACCATTTTCAGACTTTAAAAAGAACTCCTGAAACTCAGCTGTTGTACAGACACATTTTTCTCAAAACCATTTAAGAAAAAGCTGACAAACTAATAAAACAAGACTGAAAACCACCTTTTCTTTCCAGTCAATTAGTCATGGAATCACCTTCACAAGAAACTGGGGGGAAACATCAGAAAAAAACTCTGCAGTTTATGAGCAACCTACCTTTCTTTTGCGCAGTTTCACTTGACTGTCTGAATATTCTTGTGTGGTCAAATGGTTCCTTACATGTAAACACTGACTGTCTTCTGCTGAACTGACATTTGAAAGGCATTCGTTTTCAGGGGCCACTTGAGTTTCTGTAAAACCACTTTCATCCAGACCATTTTCCACTGCTGGGATGTGAGAGCAAGGAGAAGATTGCATAAGGCAGTCGCTGGATTCCACTGCTGAGCACAGTTGTCCGTCACTGCTGGTGCAT
Organism: Agapornis roseicollis; assembly: GCA_002631895.1. Classification (NCBI taxonomy): domain Eukaryota; kingdom Metazoa; phylum Chordata; class Aves; order Psittaciformes; family Psittacidae; genus Agapornis; species Agapornis roseicollis. The sequence continues at coordinate 18,615 of NDXB01008315.1, read as the reverse complement.
GATTCAGAAGAAATCCCACTCTCTACCACATTACACTCAGACTTTCCAAGGCCATCTTTAAAAGCATCAGATTTCCAGCACCGTTGTACAATTACAGCAGTATGAAACAGCTGCTTCCCAGGCATAATAATTTCTTTCACATTTGGAGAATTAGAGTGATTTTCTTCCTCTACATCTACTACTTCATTTAAGCCTTCGCAATTACAAAGATCTGAGCTTTGGTCAATACTGCCACAAACATCATAATCTTCCACCTTCTCTTTAAGAACTGTGTCACAGTCAGGTTCCTTACTTGTATCTCCAATTACTCCATCTGCTTCAGCTGCCTTGTTACACTGTGTTATTGGTAACATCTGTGTTAAGGTGCCTGCTCCATTTAGACTCTCCTCTTCATCTTTTGATTCCCCTCCTATAGCAGTGATGTGGTAATTAACACTATCCAGGTTTAGTGCTGAATAATCATCATCGTCATCAGACACATGGACTAGCGTTTCTGTGCTGGCCTCCAGAAAACACTCGTCATCCTCATGGTTATCATTTTCATCCACCTCCTTTGAACCATTTCCCAGCTGCTTTGCAGGGAAGCCAATCAGCTGTCCACTATAACAGCACTCTGGAAATGAAGCACATTTTTCTTTCCGGTCCACACTCAGAACCTCATCTTGTTCCATACTTGTCTGCAAGTTAGCAGCTACAAGTCCGTGAAGACATGCTGTATTATACTCCACAGACTCCAAAGCCAATCCCATCCACTGGGTCACATGCTCTTCCCAGCTTTTCTTTCTGATTGCTAGAGACATGTCATAACAGTTTAGCAGCAGGCTGCAATGTACCTTCCAAAGAGGACCAGAGGAGATGTCATGGCTGCTGTGCACCGCTCTGGAGGGCGGGAGGGTTTCATCATTTTAACATCTGCAAGAAATAAAAAAAAAAAAAAA
>NDXB01008315.1:2535-16801 GCA_002631895.1 Agapornis roseicollis | reverse complement strand
AAAAAAATTGAAAAAAATTGTGGAAAAAAAAAAAAAAAAAAAAAAAAAAAAAAAAAACCCACTAAAATCCCAAACCTTGATGAATATATTCAGGATCTACTAATGTAAGGAAAGGAGGAAACTCTTATTTAGGATGGGTAGTTTGTGAGCCTGCATGGTCAGCTGTCACTGTGCAGCTCACTTGGATTCCTGGGTTCTGTCAGAGACTTCTGTCCCTGATCAATTACCTAGGTGGACATTTTTCATGTATTGGGCCTTCCAGATAATGGCATTTGAGATACATTGTGACACTGCATGTGCAAATTCGCACAAAGAAAATATGTCATATTAATTTCTGCTTTATAAAACAAAATTAAGAAGTTAATTTTCAAATAACAAAACAAAATTTCAGCCCCAGAGAACCTTAGAAGTTCAAGGAGCAGACACTTCTACTTTTCATTCCCTACATAAGTACTGTCAGCACTTGGCATGGATCTGCTTATTGATTTCATCAAGAAAGAGGATTAAGTACTGAGTTTATTCTGGGTCATTTCAGTTCACTAAGGCAAATTCTGATTGCCCGCTGGGCCACAAAGCAGTCTTGACAAATCACATGCCTGAAGACGTGAAAGCATTTGCCTTGAAGGAAATTCAGAATTATGTCTGTGCAACTGAACATCTGTAAATTATGTCCCAACAAGCTAACTAGCAGGATAGGTTGTACATGCTCCTAGATCTTTAACCTCCTTTGAGGATGGCACGCTTCATTTTACATTCACATTTTCCACCTCTGTGGAGACTGTGCTTAAAAAGAAAATATATTCATAGGGTAAGAGAATTCCATGCACAAGTCATTAGCGTGTGGGAGGCTGAGGAAAATGGAAAATAACATGCAGAGCCAGGCCAAAAAAATTATCCGCTTTCAGAAGCAAAATTTGGTAGTAAGAAGTCAGTGCAACTTTAAGATCCTCTTGTCCTTCCTGAGTAAACTAGAGAATAAGCCTAAATATTAAAATGTAAAGTCAAAATATTGTGTAAATTTTCAGCATATTTGCATTCTTATACTGACTTCATATTTATATTCTCTTACTATTTCTACATGTGCAAGGTCCAAAATTACCAGAGTGCAAATCAATAATGATAATACTTTCAATTTCTGCTGCACCTTTTCCTGATGGACCCTAAAGCTCTAACGTAAAACTAACTAAATTAGTTTTACAACATCATAGTGTTTTGTTTTGACCTCTGAAAGGTTTACTCTACTGCCTTCCATTTGCACTGCTTGTAGTTGCACCTGGGTGCAATTCATTTGCAGCTTCCCTCTCTCTTCCCCTACTAAAACAATAGCTCCATTGACTTTTCAGAAGATTAAACATGGCTGCTACTGCCATACAGGGGAATTTCAAATTAAAATCAAGGAAACGCACCAGTAATATTAATGGTAAAAAGCTAAAATATTCAACTTCCCAATGACATACGTGCATCCATCTACCTGAGATTTAGGCTATTTATAATGTGCAGAAGGCAGGCATTCAAAGAGTTAATGGGTGTGTATTAATCTTGCTGCTGCTAAATGGAGTTACACGTGGGCAGAAAGGGAAGAACAGATCCCTTACTGTTTTTCATTTTTTGGATGTGGAGAGTTATATTTCATGGGGGATGAAAAACAAATAAATTTTACTTTAGGAACCCTTCTGTTTTACTTGTGCTATCACTAGTTTGGGCTTCCTCATAGAATGCATAATAAATGATTAAACAGGAGAATATAAAATACTTTTCTTGAAATGAAAGACAAATATATGACAAGAGCACTTTCATTGTCCTCTAAAATATGAGCTTATGTTAGCACTGCGAATGAAAAATTTACCTTACATTCACCCCCTCTCCATGCAGCTTCTGCTACCAAACCCTGAATTCCCATGGCACATGAAGGAGCCCATAGTTTGGCAGAAGCTCATGTTTCGTCCTCTCCCCCTCCACTCCTCAAAGTCTGCATTATCTGCCAGCTTAGAAATTATTTTCCTGCTATAACTGCTTGACTCTTACAGGCCAGCAAGAAACTTCTTTCTCTTTTCTACCTTTGTATTCAGGATAACCTATTTCCTTTGCACTCATATGCAGGGAAATGTGCTTTGGAGGATTCACTACTCAAGACCTCAATGAGATTCATAACTGTGCTCCTTTCTCTGCCAGAGAACGAAGTGCATTACTACTTTGCAGAAGAAAGTGCTCCTGCCTTGATTGCTGCTTTTCTGTTGTTGCTACTCACTTTTTTGTTGACGTGCAACATCTATTATCTTCTGAGAAATACCCCTCTCATGTCCATTTGTACTCTTTGTTTTGTTTACAGAAGATGTAATTTTAGATGGATTTTGTAATAATTTACTGCTTGTCTCCTTTTACTGTAAAATGTAATGGAAATGAAAAATAGGGCAAAGCTTTTATGCTTGCTTATTTTTGGAAGTTTTGCATCAAGTCTCATGGAACTGATAAAGCACAAAGTGATGTATAAGTAAGTGATGAACTGGTAGGCTCTCCTATACTTACACTAACATTTTCCTTCAAGGAGGATTCCTGTGACTTTTTCCTGAGAAGCTCAAATTAAACTGTTTCCAGCAGGCTTTCAAAATTCAGACAGAGTTTCTTTATTTCATGAAATGCCATTCAGGTTTGAATGTGCTGCACATTTTTCAAGATGCAGTTTACCATCTCTCAATTCCTTCCTCAAGAAAACATGAGGGCCTACAAGTATCTTTAAGCAGAACAGCCCCTATATATACAACTGACATCCCATGAAAGCTGTGCAAGCTGCAGCAGGAAGACCTATGAGTTGGAGCTAAAGTGAGAATGGAAAAGGAAGGAATGCCTTTGTCTGTGACTACCTGGATCTGTCACCAGAGATCCAGCTCCCCTTCTGGGTCACAAGACAGGACAAAAACCCTTGCAGTTACAAGAGTAGGAAGTCAGAGGCACACAATCAGCTCCTCCATGTCCTTCCTCAGCCTCTCAGGACACAGAAGCAGATGCCACTTTGGTTTTTCCAGGGTGGAAGAAAAGGGTAAGGAGAGAAATGTAGAGCTGTACAGCAGCAGCAGCCATCACACGGGATGGGGCAGTGAACCCCATGCCATGAGGATGGAAGGGCTATGTCAAAAGCAGGCATAAATAAGATACCAGCAAACAGGATGACACCTTGGTTGTATCCTCAGCTGGCCAAGCTGAAGACAGCTACTGACACAGTGCAACATCCTTGCTGTCCCCACCACATCCACCATACTGACAATTCATTGCACCATGCATGACGTCTGCATTGAAACAAATAGAAAAGCTTGGGGAAGTAGAAAATCACGAAGAGTACTGGGGAGGTTTCTAAGTAGAAATGGCATGTTGCTTCAGAGAGGGCAACCCAGGCAGAACTGCCCCTACTGTCCTGCCAGTGAAATTCAGATATTTCTAATGCTTTACATGGGATGCAGATCTTTTCTGTGAAAAAAATAAGGCAAAGCATTGCTGACAAACTTACACAGAGATGAAAGACTGTTTCATTACATTTTTTACATAGCAGGCATGTGTAAGCAACAGAGATCAAGCAGAAATATTTATTCTGTTATCATTATTTTATCTTCTTTGGTCTGTGACCCCAGTCAGCAAACTTTGTTTAAGGAAGCCTGAGTGAACAGGGTCTGTTTCCTATAAACTCATCTCACATCTTCCTGGTCTGGCTTACATTCAGCTCTTTCAGTAACTCCATACCAGCTCTGAGACAGAATGTTGTTTACAAATAATTTGAGATAAACCATAAGCCTCTAGGTCTTCATTCACTCAGCTAGTTATTTTAAAATATTCCCTCTTTTACAATTTACAATCCTTCCGTATTTCCTGTACATATGCCACCCTTTGGGTTTTACTGAAGTGGAGGCTCACCTTGTCTGCAGTTTCTATATAAACAGCCTTTGTAGTACATAGGTATCAACCATACTAAGCCCTGATGTCTCAGAATAGAAATATAAAGATTTTTTATTGCAGGGTATTAATTTAATGAATATCAAATACATTTTCCCTAATTTCTTCACTATATAAAAGATAATCATGTGAGATCAAATATTATAAGCAGTTTGAACTAATAACCATTTTGAAAATGTTTACAACTTTATTCTAAAAATCAGAAAAGCATAGTGCTTTTAAGACAAGAATGACTTCAGAATGAAACTATGAACCAGCTGAAATCTTTCATATAAATTTTAATAGTAAGGTTGTGCATGTGTATACATGTGATGCACTTACATGTTGCAAATGTGAACACAGGCCAGTAATACAGCTGCTTCTGATTTTTGTTCTGATAAACACAAACATAGAAGATAGTGTCTTTTTACATGGTACTTGCCATTTTCTCTGAGGAGATCTCTTTTTATTTTCAGCCATAAATTAGTGGATAGAAATAGAAGTATGGTCTTTGTATAGCAGAGAAAGTCATAAATAATAAATACATGACTGAAATCCATAGCCCAAGTCCCATTGGCTCCAACAGAAGAGTTGGGCTACTGGAAAAGTATGCGATGCATACCTGATAATTTACTTTTTCAAGAAAAGCTAAGGAAGTCCTGCCTACACTAAGATAAACAGGTATATTAAAACTGGCTGACTCATGTATATAAGGTTTTGCTTAAAAAAAAATAAACTGAAGGACTCAAATCAGTGCAATCCATATAACTATAGAGACAGTGAAGCTTACTAGACACTACTCACCTAATTTTTTTTCTCTTCTGCTTCACTCTACAGACCTTTTGAGACAAAAATATAGCAAAAATGAATGACAAAAATCAAAAATCCTAACCCATTTCTTTCCTTACACCTTGTTTGCTGCTGTTTTGAGAAAGTACATTGGCTGAAAATCTAAAGAACGAAAATTAAAAAAAGAAAGAAAAAACAAACTAAGCTACAAAGAAAAAAGAAAAAGGAAAACAAAAAACAAGAAGTGAGGATATATGTGGGGTTTGGTTTGGTTTGTTGGGGTTTCTTTTTTGCTTTGGAGGTTGGGTTTTTTTTGTTTGGTTGGTTGGGTTTTTTTAAAAATTTGTTATTGATACAGAGGGACCCTAATTGCAGTGGAGAGCTAGGAGAAAAAATTGTAGATTAAATTCCCAGTCAATAAATATAATGACATGCACTTATAATACTATCAAACTATCAATGAATAATAAAAGCCCAGTGATATTTCCCACCAACCAGGAAAAAAAACCAACCCAGAGCTTTGAATCACTGTGGCTGGTAAGAAACAGAAACAGGATTTCTTTTTGTTCTTTTTGCTTATGCATGTAAAGAAACAGTTAATACTAATTACACACTGCAAAAAATAAAAACATGCAAGAAGCTAATCAAACTGTGTACCTGAAGTCATTCTTGTGACTTGATAAGGATTTCCTCTTTCCTGTAAGGATCAGTTTCATTATTCCTTTAATTAAGCTATTATCTTTTCTCCCTTATAGATTCTGACATATGTGAGATATTCTTATTATAGTCTACTGTCAGGGAAAATGTTTAATGCTGTTAGGGTTTAACGTTCTTTCCTTGAAGCACATTTAATATTACAAAAATTGTGATACTGTCCAGCATTATTATAAGATCTCAATGTGCTAAACAACCCAAACTATAAACTTAATTTGGAAAGTTGCTCTTTCAGAGACATCCAAAGTCTTGCTTGTTTTGTGAAAATATTATTGGTTCCTAAAATATAAGCCTAAACTTCGTCAGTATGCCTTAATTTATTGTTAGAAAGTATAAACCATCAGGAAGTTGCTTTACATTCTATTCCCTCAAAAAGTAGCTGCATTATCAGTGCTCTTTATCATACAAAGAAGGGCTTCTACTTGTAGTCAACATGTGATTACTGAGGGTTTTAGCTTGGTTGCATTTGTATTTGGTGCATTTGTATTTGGATCTAAAGCTGAGCTTTAGATCAGCTAAGCCTCTTCCTCAAGGATGAGAAAGGGGAAATGAGAGTATCCAAACTGATCTGCAGTTATCCAGGCTTACTTCAGATCTATATTATTTACATACTATTTAATTATCACATCAAAAGCAATTTAAAAGACAGTTTAAATACAAAGCCTTATTTTTGTATTATTTTGCATTGATGAATAGTCAATAAAACATAAATACTATTATTTTATATGTTTCTAATATAACACTTCACTGTAATTTTTTTAATGGCATTTTTATATATCAGCATTACATTCTATTAGCTGCTATGATAATCCATCCCCACGGCAGCATTCCAGAATGACAAGAGACATAGAATTTATAGCTGACCACTAGAAATAGAAGAGGGTTTAAACCAAAAAGATAGATTATTTTTTAGAAAAAAATCAGAGCCTTGATATCTAGCAATTCCCACCTGTGAGCCTGCTGGTATTAAAAATTGGGTATTGTGAAAAATATTATACCATCCTGACTTCAACAAAACACTTCTGTCTTTGAAATGAAGTAATGTAAGAAAAGGAATGTAAGGTGTAAACATTTGGACTCTTGTTTTTTGCATGGGTTTTTATTTCCCTATTTTTTTTTCCCCAAAAAATGGAGGTTTGTTGTTGTTTGTTTGTTTGTTTTTTATTTCAGGATAGAAGAAATTCCATTTAAAGAAAAGTTCCTGGTGCTTGTTATATCCATGAGCTAAGAAATCTGAGGCACTATGGACAATGGCTTTTAGGCAACCTATCTGCTTACTGAATAGTGTAAGGCAAGTTCTCATTCCTAGTGTAGATGGGTCCAAAAAGTATTTTAGACATTATTGTGCATATTTTGTGAATAAAGAATGGAAATATTTTTTTTCCATAGATAAAGACAAATTCTTTATCATCAAGAGTCTAGAGAGAATGATTACTAACATGGCTGAGCCTTTTGGTGGGAATGAACCATTAACAGTACCATTTGAAAGCACATTTTGATGCACCTGTATAAAAGCACTGAGAACAAACCGAGCAAAAATTTCTGGAATGTAACTGAAGATGTGAAAAAGAAAAATTAATCAAAATGGCTGCTTTTCCATGCATTTCTTTGAAACTAAGGGTGAAATAGAATCTAATGAACACTGAATGTTTTTTAAACGCACAGGGGGACTTAAGTCCACTTCTTTCAATGAAGTGACAGTAAAAATTTAGTTTGTTTCCTAAGCTGGTGAAATTAGAATTTAGAATTCAGGAAGATTATAATTCAAAAGAATTCTCTACTGTGTGTTTGTATCTCACCTCTTTATCTTCTTCCTCTCTGCCTCTCTAATAGTCATAACGTAGAGATGACTACTGTAGTGATAGTTAATAGACCTTCTCCCTAGTATGTCCAGAGAGACCTCAATTCCAGCTTACCGGCTGGTCTCCTGATTTTATAATGATACTCTCCTATTCAGCATCTGAAGCCCGCCTGGAAAGACATATCCAACCCTGGAAATTACTCCTGAGTACATGAGTGCAGAAAAAATAAAACAGATGACTCTTGAGCTCTTGCAGACATCTTCCCTCTATTGTAAAACTAATTCAGTTTTACTTCCTTTACCAGCTACCAGCTCTCACACGACATGCAAAAGCTTTTTTAAAGTCTTTAGCTAAATAACCAATTAAGTTGACAGTGACTCAAGTTTTGGAAGTTGTCAGGAAGGCACTGACATCTGCTTATAGCTGTTGAACGGAACTAAAATGTAGATTTGTCTCTGAACATGGAATCCTCCAAGTCCAGCTTCTTTGTGGAGGGTACAACTATTTGAAACCATTCTTTCAACCAAAACTTATTATTGAGAGCTGCCATGTTTCTCTGATAAAACATAATTCTCTGAAGACAAACAATTCAAGCAAAATGAAAAGGGCTATCTGCCATTTAGTTGCAGACAAAAAAGCCTGTAATAAATCTATTTTATTAGATTTATTACATAAATCTATAAGATTTATAGATATTAGAATAAATCTATAAGCACTTCCAGTGCTTCGAGCCTCTGAGGACTGCTCCAAAGTGGCAGGTTAAATGCTCCATACTGAACCAGTACATCCAAAACAAGTCTTCCTTGCCCATCACATGTCTGTGTTTTGTGGGAGAAAATTCATGACGAGAAGAAAAAAAGTTCATATTTTATGATGGTCTTAGCAAATACAAAATTAACGTTGTTGGATGCTTTTTAATAACTTGCAGTTATAAAGCTGTAATAATGTAACCCCAACTGCTTTGTCTAGGAAAATTTCTCACTGGTTCATCTAGCATCTTCCATTTTCTGTTTAGCAGAACAGCACTTAGCAACAATCCTCCAAACTACTCTAGATTTTCTTCACTCCTCAGTGTAATACAATTTTCTTTTTGAACCTCAGTACTGACTCTGACTTGTACAGAGTGAAATTTTGGATCATGAGGCAAACATTTCGCATGCACAGGGGTGCTCACATTTGAACATTTATTTATTCTAGTGTCAAAGAGCATTTTTTTCATGGTTGCAATACAGTGCAAAGCTCTCACCAATAAGACTGACCTACCTTAGAAAGCCTAGAGCTGATAAAGAATGAACAAGAGGGTGGCAGAACCACAAGAGGTTTAGCATTAACAGAAATTTACAAACTTTCTTAAAGTTCAAGGGCATTTCATCTAAACCTGCTGGAATTTGACACAAGGTATAATAAAAAAACAAACAGGAAATATCACAAATCTGAATAAGAAAGAGAGACCCTAGAGGGAAATGAAGGCTGGAAGTAGAAAGTGCATTGTATGAGTTTTGGTTTTAATGTAAATACAGCCTGAGTCAAACCTCTGTATTTGTGTTCAATGTGACTGATGTGCAATATATCAGAGATAAAACTCCAGGCATTTTTCATTTCAACATAAGCAATTTTCTTCATTCAGGGGAAATAAGCATTTATGGTAATAGTAGATTTTAAATTCTCTACCAACAGACTGTTCTTAAAATGAGTGGTTTCTAAAAACATCAACAAATATCAATGGCAAAATATGGGCTGCAGTCAGCAGAAAAAACCCATATGCAAATTCAATACTGGTAATTATTTCCATTTAAATAATATTAACAATCCTACTATACATGGGATTTGCACGTAAAAAATCTATATAAATTTGGTTGAGTGTAATTTTCATATATATACACACACATACACAGGTATAGATGCACATATGCCTGTATACATATACACATATTTTCTAGAAAGCTTGGACCAGATGTTCCTCAAGCTCCCTTCCAACCTAGTATTCTATGATCTAAAAAATAAACCTGTCTATACAGACAGGCTTAAAGTCCTTACTAAGTATTCACACTGATCACCATCCTTGGAGATATTTAAAATGAAAGTGAAGAAGATCCTGAGCTACCTGCTCTAGCTGGCTTCACTCTTGAGCGAAGAGTTGGACCAGAAACTTCTAGTGGCTTCTATTAGAAAGAAAATCAAGATCTAGCCCTTCTGAATAAGTTATTTCAATTACTCTTACCAGTATGGCATGCCAGTTTTCTCTTTTTTCTTTTTCTTTTTCTTTTTTTAAAAGGAACGGAACACCAACATGAAAAACATATTTTCTTTTTTTCTACAGACAAATAAACAACAGAAAATGGAACCAGATGACTAAAAGCAAAAAGGAGAACGCTCTAAAATGCATCTCCTTTCTGAGAAAAGAGAAAACCATTTGTAAGTTCTCTTCCTCCTCCTGATACTGCATCCCTCAGGGAAGTTTTATGTCAAAAAAGATGTGTTTCAGAAACAAAACTAATACTAAGAACAACAGAAAAATATAAAAAATCAGCTTAGCACTTCTGAGAGTTAAAAAAAAAAATAAAATTAATTCACTTTTGAGATTTAGGAAAAAGCCAAAATGGGTGTCCTTTTATTGTTCCACTACCTAAGGAATAACTAGAAAAACATTTTAAGCTCTGATTTAAAGGAATTACTATAAGCCTTGCTTATTCAAAAAACTACCTACACAAATCATTACCTTTGCTTTTAATTTCCTTCAAGAAGCAAACTCACTTTGTGTTATGCTTCAGAGATCTTGAAAGCCCAAATATATAAATATATTTTGTTACAGTGCACCTATGATGGAATTTAACATGGAGATCAATGAGTACAAGGATCAAAAGAAAGTTTTCAGGGACATAAATTTATCATGAAGGAAAGCTATGTGCAAAATTTCTACTACATGTATGTAAGCGCTTGCATTTTCTCAAAACTGCAGATATAAATTCAGGTGCTTAATTGTTCAAACAAGCCATCCGATATATTTACTTGGTCTATTTTCTTGTTTCAAAGTAAGAACATTAACATTTCTGAAGGGACAAGGAGAGCAAGGTGGGATTTTTCAGCCTGGAGAAGGCTCCAGGCAGACCTCATAGCAGCTTTTGCAGCACATTAAGGGGCCTGTGAGAAAGCTTTACAAGAGCAAGCAGTGACAGGACAAGCAGGAATGGCTTAAACCTGAAAGAGGGTAGATCCAGATTACATACTAGGAAGAGGATCTTCACGGTGAAGGTTGTGAAACACTGTAATAGGCTGCCCAGAGAAGCTGTGGCTGCTCCATCCTTGAAATTTTCAAGGCCAAGGTCAGATGGGGCTTTGAGCAACCTGATCTAGTGGAAGGTGTCCTTGCCCATGGCAGGAGGGTTGGAACTAGATGGTCTTTAATGTCCCTTCCAACCCAAACTATTCTGTGATGATTTTCCATGATTGATATATATATATATATATATATATATAAAATAAGTTTTCAGGGTTGTTTTAGTCAACAAAATTTCTGTTCATTGTTTTTCCTGAACAACAGTATCTTGTTATATATAACTATATATAGCAAGTATAGTTTAGTATAACAGAGAAGCTAGACTAAGTAGAACTTGGAATTGAACAGAGATTTGCCTTCAGGACTTTCAAATAAAACTTATAAATCAAAAAGGTGGGCATTTATTTGTGTTACATTTTCTTACAGTCTGTAAGAAACTTCAGAGCTAAATGAGAAAATACTTTCTGGGTTCTATTCTATTTTCTACCCTACAGTTCAGCAGTCTCAGGTGTAAAGTATTTTTATCTGCAAATGAGTTCAGATGAGGTCACTCATATATCCTTTAAAACCCAGAGGACAGTGTTGCAAAAAGAGGACCCCTTGATATAGAATAATGATCTTTATTATTTGGTATTTCTGTTTAACTACAGTACTTGCTAATACAAAATATGTACATTCAGACTTGTAGGAACAAGTATGGGAATACAGTGCAGTAAAAGCCACTAACACCAAGTCCCTTGAGACATCTAAGTTCCAGCACAAATTTCGCAGGAGTGACACACACACCCAGCCATTCAGATTCCTCTCAGCTTCGCAGTCCCACCACCTACATACCACAACTCTCCCAGCTCAGGGCACCGAACTGGAGAAAGCTTCTCCATAAGCAAATGGGTAATTGTGGTTTTAAAATGCACCCCAGAATATACCCAAGAACATTTTGCTGTCTACCAGCTGTTGCCTGTCCCCTTCAGACCCATGCCCTTCACAACCCAGAGCTGCTTTTCACCACCATGAACAACTTTCTTCCACCCAAATTGCAGTAAAGTTTATTATTTTCAATATATAGCAGAGGAGATATTTGACCCCATTCAGAGTATTTATTGGTCCTTCATGCCCTTTCATGCCACAAAGTCATTCCTTTATGCACCACTTCAAAAATAACATTCAATAAAAACACAGTTAAAAACTTATTCAAAGATGTGAACAGATGACTGCTGATTAGTTATCAATCTGGCCAATAACTATATGAAGACTTACTGAGGCACTGAAGAAATAATCTCTCTTATTACTTATAAGCAACAGAGGTCCTTTCTGATTTTCAGGAAGACAAAGGATACTACGTAGATTGTAATGAAAAATGCTTCTAATGTCCATAACAACTTAATAAACGAAATCACGCTTTTACATAATATAGCAGCAGCTCCATTCACGTTAGTTAAAGATACTATCCTATATTTCCCCATAAACTCTGTAAAGGCAGATTCTTGTCATTTCTAAGTTAATATTTTGCCAGGTTAAGAAAAATACTGAGTAAATTCATACATCTTCACCAAAAATTCTAGTCAGCTGATTTGCTTTTCCTCTTCCAAATGCTAGCACAGCACACCCCAAACTATGTATCTAGTCATAAGTTACTAAAAATAACCCAATTTAGCTAATGCCAAGAAATAAACCTTGGATTTTTACGATACAGAGCATATACATTTTAGATTGTGCTGTCAGTTATACCACAAATTCATCCAGGACTGAGAAAAACCTAGAGACCAAGCCCAGCAGAGGTATAACTGATATATCTACCTAAACACTCCTCATCATCATACTCCTAGAGGGAGGGGAAGGTTTGGGGAGAGGCAAAAAAACATAGCCCTAAATGCCCTCTCTGTTGGCAAAGGAGGTGAAAAAAGAAATCATTCACACATCTAGCTGTCCTATTTAATGTACATTAAAAAATATGCAAGCAAGACCATGCAGTTCTATTTATATATGAATGCAAATAAACAACGTTCAGCGTCCCCAGCATATTTTTGAAAGATGGCACATTTTCATAAACAGAATTGTAACAGTCTACACCTAAATGCACATTTTAAAAGATTATAATTTTATTTACCTCCAGTTTTAGTGCTGAGTTCCAGAACGCAGAAAGCTCCAGTGCTGGATACTGCTTGTCTCTTCTGTTCTTTCTTTTCTAAAAATTGGTTTCAATTTTTTGATAGTTTAAAGTACAGAAGGATTCCAAGACAGCCTTACCTAGATGAAGAGAATGTGGAGTTCGTACATAACCTTCCTCAAACCTTTGGTCAGTAAAAGAGAAAAACCCACAAACCAAAGAAAAAACCAAAACCACAACCACCCAAAAAGAAGGAGCAAACAAACAAACAAACGAGACCAATCCCAGTTAGCTCCTGCTAGCAAAAAAGTTCAGATTTCGCTACTGAGATCATTGCTCTATTCTAAACAGTTTTGCTCAATGTGTGATTCTAACAAAAACACCCTCTGCAGCTGGAGGGAGCCTTAACTAAGCACGAGCCTGTCAAGCTTTTCCCAGTGACTTCTGTCTACTAAATTCAGACTGATGTTTTGTGAAAGGGGCCTCAACAACCAGGCCCAGATTGCCTGAAAAGTATTTCCTGCCTTTGAGAGAGAGGGAGAGGGAGAGAGAGACAGGGAGCCTGCCTGCCTGCCTGAGCCAGGGAGAAGGAAAGGGAGAGAGCACACACAGATGGTGAGACAGTAAAGACAAGACTGAGCATTTCAAGACATTCAGCCTAATACACTGCTGGGTTATTTCTGCCAAACAGGAGGATGGGTACTACAGTTACATAATGTAAAAGTTTTTAAACCCCTCCCTTCTGTTTTTTTCCCTTTTTTTTTTTTTTTCCAAAATACGTTTTGTGCATCTCTACTGTTTGTACAAAGATAACAAAACAAGAGAAGAACATCCCTGAAACACCTGGTCTTTGGCACCAGGTGGAGATAAACAGTCAGAGAACAAGATGGTCTAAGCTCAACACATTGCATTGACAAAGGGTCTAGTGCTATTCTGATGATCGAATATATGTGTTTAGATAAATACCGTTTACATGCTACACTATTGTATTCCTACTCAAAAAATAAGCTGAATCTGAGAAAATGAACATTACATTTTAAACACAGTCATACTGCAGGCAGCAGTATATGTTGCTTTAATTCTTCTGAGAATCCTCCAGAGTCATACAAATCCAGCTCTGCAAAAGCAAAAGGACAGACTCCATCTTGATCACATTAGTATTTTGCTGACATAAAACACTTGTAACTACTTCATTCCAGTTTGACAGGGTGCCTGAATCACATCTCCAGAGTAACCCACAGCATCTACATCCTTTGCTCTATACAAATTTGGTGAATATCATCTGTTTATCTTTTCTGCTTTCTTCTGCCTCCTCTGAATGACTTCCTCTTAGCTGTTCCAGCCTGAGAACTTGGATTACCATTTGGTTTTGATTAAAACCAGATGGACAGCTCTGTAGAAGTTTGAGGGTAAGCTAATGGAAATTACTAGTATGTCTTTAATTAGTGGATCTATTAATAATAAATATTATAACTATGAATATAACAGATTCTACTAATAAAAACATGCAGAAATCGTCTTTGGTTGCTGCACTTAGATTTAGGTGAAATACGCATTTTTTATTTAATTTAATTTGAATCATAACAGGAATGATCATGCATGATTTCAAAATACGGCATGAAGATAACTTTTTTTTTTTTTTTTTTTTTTTTTTAA
>NDXB01008314.1:57114-73522 GCA_002631895.1 Agapornis roseicollis | reverse complement strand
GTTGTGAGTGCTCCATCCCTGGCAGTGTTCAAGGCCAGGTTGGATGAAGCCTTGGGTGGCACATCCCTTCCGATATTGGAAGGCTGCTATGCACTCTTCTCTTNTGTGAGTGCTCCATCCCTGGCAGTGTTCAAGGCCAGGTTGGATGAAGCCTTGGGTGGCACATCCCTTCCGATATTGGAAGGCTGCTATGCAGCCTTCTCTTCTCCAGGCTGAACAGCCCCAACTCTCTCAGCCTGTCTTCATATGGGAGATGCTGCAGTCCCCTGATCATCTTTGTGGCCTCCTCTGCACTTGTTCCAACAGTTCCATGTCCTTTTTATGTTGAGGACACCAGAACTTCACACAATGCTCCAGGTGAGGTCTCACAAGAGTAGAGTAGAGGGGTAGGATCACCTCCTTGGACCTGCTGGTCACGCTCCTTTTGATGCAGCTCAGGATACAGCTGGCCTTTTGGGCTGCAAGCACACACTGCTGGCTCATGTTAAGTTTCTCATCGACCTAGGAAAGCTAGGAAGTGTTCTATGTTCAGAGTGCGTGGATTTTTAGAATTTCATCTGAAAATATCTCTTGGAACAGAAGAAACTATTAAAACAGTTATTGAAACAGAAAGATGAAAATTAGGTAAAATGTGAAAAACAGCCAGTCTTATTGACTTAGGAATTGGGTTTTGGTGGGTAAGAACATTGCCGGTTTGTCTCTTACAAGCAAAGCTTTTTATTTTGTGGGCTGTCCTTGAAACCTGATATTGTTTAAAACTTTGATTTTTGCCATTTCAGGATGGAGTCATACTTACGCCTTTTAGATGGATTATTTATTGATCTTACTGTGTGATATCACTTATGAACAGCAGTTTCACGAATAATTAGGAATTGGAACACAAGCCCATCAGGCTCTGACATCTGTTGCACATAATGCCCACAAAGCTTTATTTAATCAAATAAGTTAGTATAAAACCTGAATTTATTTATTAAAATATTTTGTTGAAAGAATCCCATTGAGATGCAGTGTGTCATTTCCAAGGGTATCCTGGGATACAGGCCAAGATATGACACTTGAAGAATGTTATTGAGAGCAATGTACTTTGATGTCTCATTTATTTTGCAGTTGAATTTACTTTCTGGTTTTTTCTTTGTTATATAAAAACAAATTGCTGAGAGGATTGTTTTTTCCAAAGAAGTCCTGCATCATTTTCTCTGGTTGGGTACAAATTACTGCTTTACAAGTAGAGATTGTATTTTAAAAGTGCCTGTGTATGGATTTGTTAGCACTGCTTAATCCACTCTTCCACTGGCCTGATGATTAATCAAACAAATGCTTCCTGCTTTATGGTGTCATGACAACTTCCTGCTGCAGTTCAGTCTATTGAAACCAATCTTCCTCTTGATTTTTTCCAAAGTAGTGTTTATTTTCTTAAGCATATGTGTCTCACCTCTCTTCTCATTTTACTTAGTATTTAATATTTATTTTGCATTGAAAAAAGTGTTCAAATTTCATCAGAATACAGAAGTCTTCTAGAAGTCTCTAATTATCTTTTGCCAAATCCACTTTTATGTGTGATTAGTATGAAAGGGTGAACTGTTTTTGTCAGGAGCTTATAGCTTCGCTTTTGTAATAGGCTGCATTTTAAGTAGCCAATTGGGTTGATGTTGGCCTTTGAAAAATGTAAAATGCTTTGAAGGAAGACTTAAATGAACCAGTAAAGATTGTGCAAGCACACACATTTAATCTCAGGACTATCTGCATTATACTTAAAGCTCTGGGAAACTAAAGGAATTGCACTGGAGAATAATCAAAGGGTACAGCTTTATTGCATGTCTGTTCTGAAAACCAAGGGACTGTTTTCTCTGGCTTAAGATACTAGGTGCTGCTTGATAAAAGGAAGACGACAGCCCTTTGGATACCACATTAGAAGTTTTCAGGGACGTGTTCAACTCAAAAGGGTGGTTAATTTGAAATAACTGAAGATGAAGTAGACTCCTCACAAAGAATTACTTTTCATTGTTAGCTTTCAGACAAGTTTGGGTTGTTTTTTTTATTATCACTTTAAAATTGAAAGACAGTCATTTCTGATTTGAACAAGAAAAGGAGACTTGTTCACTAATGTGCTTTAGTTCTGGTCTGCAGTGTTTCATTTTTTACAAAGACTGGAATTGTAGTCTTAACACGGAAAACAATACGAAAGATTAATTTGTCAGCACTCTATGGGTGACGAGTGCCCTATTCCTGTAACTTCAAGAAGAAAAACTATTTTATACTTTAAAGCTAAAATATTTATAGGGCTCCTAGATGACTTTTTTAATTAATAACTCTATTTCCTTAGTATGAGTCATAAATCTTGACATTTCTACCTTGTGAGCCACATAGGCTAAAATATTATATGTATATTTTGTGTTCACACGCTTTCCCACCAAAATGAATAAATCCGTAAATACCTATGTGGTTGCACACATTTGATTATTTTCTTCTCAATGTATCAAAGGGGTTTCTAATACCAAATGTCTGTTGAGAATCCGGGGGACCGACTGAATCAAAGTTTTGTTTTTATTCCTGCATGCTTTTTTTTTTTTATTTCTTTCTTTTTTGGAATCCACCATTCTTTTTTCCTTGTCATCTTTGAAAATGGTAACTGAATGACTGCAGCCTCTGACAGTGTTGGGGGGATTTTGGTGTTTTGGTTTGGTTTGTTTAGTGTGTTTTTCTTAATCAAATAACATTACTTTCTAGAGCCTCCAGTGTGGAGCTGAGATAATTTGTAAGCAACACAAACAATATTACAAACTTTCAATTAATTCTGAGATAAATTTAAGCCTTTTAAAGTAGGTGGAAGTGGTTGAAGTTAATAGCTGGGGGGCCTTGGCTTTCCATGTTAATGTCAGTCTTTTTTAAGGAGCTTTATCTTCTACTATGAAATTCTGATCACAGTTTGTGTGTGACGCATGCATGCCCATGCAAGATACAAGGAGATCCTGAATAGCACCTTGAGTGGTTAAAGACAGGTCAATTTCTTTGCCCATATTACCTCATCAATTACTTAGCATACTATAGTATTAGTACAAGATTATAGTTAGAAATCCTCATCTCCAGCCTTGAGACTCTATTTCATTCACAGAAACACATGAGAATCTGGTCCTTTTCTTCGCTATTACTATACAGTATTTTTTTTAATAGAATCATTTTTAATTTTGCAAATTTACCCTTGTAAAGTATGCATTAAGGGCACGTTTCAGAATAATGAAAGGCTGAGTCAATCTTTATTTAATAAAGGATTTTAACAGTTTGTCTCATGAAAAGCCATTAGTAAATATTAGCAGTTTCTTGTGGATTAACTGTAGCCCAGGTCAACCACTGACAAATCATCAGGCTAGAAGATTGCCAAATTGATTACTACAATTTGAAGTTACATTTCTACGTTAAAAAAAAACCCATCAACAAAAAGAAAACAAAAACAAACCCAAAAAACCCTAATCCCCACCCCCTAAAAACCTTCTTTCAAATGTTGCAACTCTAGAAGTACATGTTCCTATAGCTTTGGCGAACAACAATAAAAAATAGCTTTTGCATCCATCCATATGTGTGTGAACATTTTTAACAGGATGTCAGTTTTCATCTGTTCCCTACCTCATAGCTGGTGTGGTCAGATACTGAGGTTTTTACATTGCTCTTAGAAACATGACCTTCCTTTCTCAGGTTTGAGTGTGTGAAGTTGTGGTGGTATTTCTATGTAAAGGTCTGCTGTGGTGGAATGTAATAAAGCATCAGTTAGTGAGTTCAGTAAATACAGAGCTGTACTATGCTGGGGGAAGGAGAAAAAGTGAAAATAGTTTTCTAGGCCAGTAGAACACAGCAGAGTAATTTTCTAAACTCTTATAAGAGGTGTTTTAAACTGCAAAGGTTGTATTCATGTGGGTATCTTTTCTTTCAATGAGAATCTTAAAGGTAGAGGAGGCATTAAGATTCTGGACTCCTGTGTTGCAGGAGTCGATGGGTTAGTTGTATGTAATTTCTGCACACTGACTTAGACGTTTTCAGGAAGCCAAATGCCCATTAGAGAATCCTATACTTATTTCAGTCAGGGTTTTCTTTGAAGTTTAAATGGTTAAGTGGTACGTGAGATCCTTGACTGAAGAGTTGGAATCCCTTTAAGAAAACATTGTGATAGATACCAAGACCAGGCACACTTTTAACTGCAAACTTGAGTACAATAAAAGCTCAAGTACAGATTAGCTCATCTTTGTAGATACATCTTGCTGACATTTTAGGTACATGTCTGTAAGGCTGCTGTAATTGTCCCTGTATTTACAGAAGGAACAGTATTCCACGTTATTGCACAGTAACCTGCGTACATGAATGCTCACTTTGGGAAAATGTCTCCTGTAATTAGAGTAGTAATTTATTTTATGTATAAAGTGAGTGGGAGTTACTGCAGGGGGAAGCCAAGGAGTGGTTTGCTGAAGACTGAGCAGGCCTGTGATTTTCACCAGCTTTGGAAGACACTGGACAAACCTCTGTCATCTCATAATATGTTACCTTGCTGTTCAGTTGTGGTCCCTAGAGCAGCCACTGACATACACAGTGTGGAGGAGCTAAGCTTCCTTCATTGGTCTGAGTTGATCTGTGTCTCACAGAAACAAATTATAGCTCTGAAACAACATATAGAGCACAGTTTGAAGAGTTTTCTTCTCAGCCTTACCTGCAGAGGCAGCAAGCCTTCTGGCAGTGGCAGGTAGCGAATGCGATACCTGCATGCAGCAGTTGTGCCATGTGCTTGCAAAGTCCCAGCTGGATGTCTATGGCTCGATTGCATTGCATTTGCATTGATGACCTCTCCTTTTACACCAGCAGTTTTCCTGTGTCAGTTGCTGGAGTAATAGCCAGCAAAGAGGTACAACTGTGCAAGATGGTAAGAAGTAATTATCTGCCACCCAAAAAGGAAAAGGTCAGGTCTCAGCTGTGAGACAGTTTCATTTGTGCAGATGCGTTTAAGCTTGTTTTTAAGGCATGGAGGCAAGTTTTGGATCCATTGTGTGCCTTTTATTTCTGCGTATTCTTTTCCTTTGTAAGAAAATAGCAAAAAAGTGGTCTTTTGTTCCTCCTTGGGACATGGGCATATGAAGCCTGTTGCTACATCAGCACTTTGATGTCCATTTCAGATTAAATTCTTGTCTAGGACTTCTGCCTTTTTTAGGAAGTTTGGCTGGGCTTTTTTTTTCCTGTTCTAGTGGTTCTGTGTTTTTTCTCCAACATACAGCTTAGCCTTTGTTTATCTTCTATATCTTTTATTTGCGGAGATGTTCCCAAAAGTCATTGTGAATGTTTTGGGGTTTTATTTTATATGTATAATCTTTAGTTATCACTTTAAAGCTTATAGATGCATATATAATAATCTAAAATAGGTTTGGTTGTAATGTTTTAAAGGGAATTGCCTTGAAACTTCAAATACCCTTGTAATATTCTGTGCTATGATCACCAAAAGGTATATTGGGAACTCTGCTTTTGTAGTAGTCCTTTTGAATGTCATATGTAAAAATAATAATCTCAAAAAAGTTTTTTAGTGAATTCTTTGTATGATGATTTAATGCTCCAGAAGATAAACAGTTTTCATATCTTACAGGCCAGACCAAACAGCTGAACCTATTTGCATTGTTGCAGCAATAAGGAGACCCATTCAAAGCAGTAGCTTAGGGTTTCATCCTCTCTAGATCAATTAAACAGTCTTGCCCTAACTTTCTGTTATACCCAAACAACTGTCCTAGATACAGCTTCGGATGGGTTTTCAGAGGTTACAGACATAGGGACCTGTGGAACTATTTCCTGTTCTATTGTTTCTTGTGGAATAGGAAATACCTAATGGCATACATAATGTCACACACCTTGTAAGAAGGTGCAATTTTGAACTTTCTCCTTCATGACATTCCAAGTCTGACAAGAAATATTAGAACTTGAGTGTTGTGGTTTGTTAAAAATGTAAATTTATGTTCAAAATCATTTGTCAGTCTCTCAGAAAATTAGAAGTAATTAAATAGAAAGTTCTACAGATTTGTGCCTTATCTGTACCCTCTCATCTCAAGATGGTGTGAGAAGCAGACAATTGTAATAACTCGCTGCTACTCCTTTCCAGCTTAATTTGATCTTGTTCCTTAGTTCTGACAGATTGTTTTTGGTTTTCCCATCTGTTCCGTAAAAATCTCAAATGATTGACTCTTAGGGAAAAAATAATGTCTAATAGCTGAGCCACTTCTAATGAGTTGATAGGAGTTATTTAATGAGACATGCTGAAGAAGGCAAGCCAAGTGAAAGATTGAGGCTGGATTTAATGAAAGGTAAAGGGCAACTGCATGCTTCAGGAAGTCCCCACTGTTCTCTTTAATCTCAATTTTAGACTATTCCTGGCCCCAGTTTCAGGCAGTGCAGATTCTTAGACCTATAGGCAAAAAACAAAGGTTCAGTAGCAGTTAATTGCTTTTCCCTTTTTATTTAGTGAAATGTCTACCCTCAGACAGTACTGCTTTAGGGAGAAGAACTGTCATGCAAAGGGAAAAAAAAAAGAACATTGTAGGCTGTGGTATAATTTCATTTCTTTCTAACTCCCAGATATCCTAGTGTTAGGTCAGAAAGAACCCCCATGCCAGTAAACAGAGTGAATGTTCTCCGCCAGCCTCTCTGAAGGCTAAAACCTCTGCTTTAAAATTGCCTGCAGATGACATCTCCTGGGCAGGAAGCCATCAGTATGCAGTACAGGTCTTTCAGAATAGCAACCATGAATATAAATGTTAACATCTGGAATTTTCCTTTCTGTTTTGGTTTTTATATATTGTTATAATAAACATTAACATTATTTTTAATTATCATCAAATAGCAGTTTCTCTGGCAGCTTGAGATTTCATTATTAAGTCAAATAGTGAAAATAAATATACAGCTCCTTTACAAGGGAAGTTGAAAGTTTGACTCAACTCTGCAAATACGCTATTGTTGGTCTAATCTATTGTAGAATTCATAGAATAATGAATTAACTTTCCAGTTGCATACAGTGAGACAGGCATGACAAATGAGAGAATACTAAAATGGTAAGGAGCACAATGTACACTTATTTTTGCAGGTTTTAATGGGCTGCCAACTAAGGGGAGAGACTTTTGTCTGCATTTTTTTAACTAGTAAATTCTGAGTATGGTTTTAAAGTGAGCAGAGAACATCAGTATTCCATACTTTCAGAGCATTGCCAATTACTAAAGAACCGTCAGGTTTCCCTAGGACATGTATCTCAGACAATCAAAGAGGACAGGGCAAAGACTGAAATGTGATTTTTAAGCCATTGAATGTGGTAGCAGTTGGAACTGTTTCTGGTTTAATTTTGTACAAAATTGAACTTGGATGGCGTCTGTTTTAAGGTCCATGCTCAGCAAGTATCCAATTATAGGAGACGCTCTGCTTATACAGAAGTTTTTGGCTCTGAAATGTAATCTGGGACTGATATAAGGAAGAAAATGCTATTTGCAATATTTTATTTTTTTCCTTATTATTACTACCTAGGAGCAACGCTTTTGTGTGTGTGTGTGTGTGTGTGTGTGTGTGTTATTCTGTTGGGGAGAAGGAATTGATTGGTGACGGGATTACTTTGCATGGCAGGAGACCATTTTGGTCTTAAGTGACTTAATTTGGGGTAAATTCTCAGGAGCTTTGGGAACACGACCCATTATATATCACTCTTGATGGCTTTTTGACAAGGGTTTTGTAGCATTGTGGCTTTAGTAATGAATCTTCTATATATTTATGGAGTTAAATTCACAAGATGTAAGTTAAATAGTTCTGCATTAATCCTTCATAAAGCATTGATCTTTTTTTTTACCTTCTTCCTCAGTGTGTCAATCCTGATCTTTAATACTTCTCGGCAGTGCTTTGTTCTGGTGAAGCAGTTCCGCCCAGGTAATCCTCTTTTTTTAGATTTACTTTTGCTCTCTAGCAAAGCAAGCTTTCAAGGGTTTAGCAGTTAAAAGTTGGTGCATCTGTGGTGATAAAATCTTTGTTCTATATTCCATTTCTTTGTATGGTAGCCCACCCCTTTCAGTTGGTCAGAATTTCTAGCCAAGGGAAATTTCCATTACAGATGAAATGAATGAACAGGCTGGCCTTACATTCTTCTTTTGGGCTAGTCATTGCCATCTTCTGGGTGAAATTACAAATATCAATATGTATGCTTTTATTTGAAGTTCCTTTCTGACCTATTTAGTATTTAGTAATGTTATTTTTTAATGTTATTTTTCCTTTTTTCTTTTTTTTTCTGAGATATTCCTTTTTTTTATTTTAAGCTTCTTGTTGTGCATCGTATACTTGGGGAATTCAGGACTGTATGCTTTTCATCATTATATATAGGTGGGCAGCTTCATTTTACCAGTTATTATTACAAATTTCTGTTAGCATGCTAGTGTATTTCCTGAGTTTTGTGTAATTCAAAGCAATATTTACTTTCTGGAAGTTAAAAATTAAATTCATATTCTTTGCATGTTAACTAAAAATATCAGAAGATATTTCACTGACTGTTGCTAAGAGACCATTTCAAGACTGTTCATGGTAGACTTTATGGGAAACTTTCTAGGATGCTGTTATGCTGTCCTTGTCTACTGACAGTTACTGACAGGCTTTTCAGTGTTGTGCGGCACTGTTATACTGACAGTCCATACTTCCCATGAAGCACTACATTGACTATTATAAAGTGTGTGTTTGTTTATCACTAATTCAATGTCTTTTTATTTGCCAGCCGAATAAAATGGCTACTATATCTGTTGCTCTCTTTGAGGCTATCTTAGGCAGAAGCCTTCATATATGTGCATATATATATATGTATATATGCTGAACAGCAACATATTTATTACATCATCCATATGAAAATGTTAAATCTGCCTTAAAAGACTAGACTGTTCTTGGAGTTAAACCGTTCTAGAGGCTTGAGCTGCCCAGAAACCTGGCCAGAGGGACAGTGGTCAGTTGGACACCCCATAGCAGTTTAGTTGTCGTGACCATGCCCTGACATTACTCACATCACTATAATTATATTGCCATTCCATGGTTATTGTCTACCTTGGTACACTTTCCACAAAGCAAAAATAAAGGCTGAGACTTTTCTCATTGCCTCCTGCTATCAGGATCTCACCAGGAAAGCGATAGCTCTTTACTTGTGACCATACAGCTGCTACTCGCTCTACCAGGAACGTTCTCCACACATATGCGGATTGACGTATGTGCTTGCCTTTCCTTAAGGTGTGGTGTAACAATACTGTTTTCCCATTGAAGTATGTGCAGCTTGTAAAAGAATTCATCCCTCCCTATATGTACATTCCCACTCCATTCCCTTTGACAGCACCAGCTCTTATGTGGTTGCAGCAGAGCTCTTACATGGCTGCAGACAGAAATGTTGAGGATTAAGCAGCTTATCACACTGGCCTGAAAGAGTTCATGCTGGCTTGAGGGGTGGCAGGAGCACACAAACAGAAGGGGCAGACAGGACCATATTCTTCAGTGTTCTGTGGACTTCGATCATAGAATCATAGAGTCAGCTAGGTTGGAAAAGATATTTCATCTCATCAAGTCCAACCCTTACCCCAGGACTGCCAAGACCACCACTAAACCATATCACTGAGGGCCTTGTCTACACAGTTTTGAACACTTCCAGGGACTGTGATTCCACCACTGTCCTGGTCAGCCTGTTCCAATGCCTGAGCACCCTCTCTGTGGAGAACTTTTTCCTAAAACCCAATCTAAACTTCCCCTGGCACAGCTTGAGGCTGTTACCTCTTGTCCTGTCTCTTGTTACTTGGAAGAAGAAACCAACCTCCACCTCACTACAATCTCCTTTCAGGCAGTTGTGGAGAGCAGTAAGATCCCTCCTAAGTCTTCTCTTCTCCAGACTAAACAGCACCAGTTCCCTCAGCCATTCCTCATCAGACCTGTGCTACAGACCCTTCACCATCAGCTCCATTGCCCTTCTCTGGACCTGCTCCAGCATCTCAATGTCTCTCTTGTATTGAGGATCCCAGAACTGAACACAAGATTCGAGGTGCAGCCTCACCCATGCCAAGTACAGGGGGACAATCATTTCCCTGACCCTGCTGGCTACACAGGAGGAAGTTATTTACTGTAAGGGTGGTGAGGCACTGGAATGGGTTGCCCAGGGAGGTTGTGAGTGCTCATCCCTGGCAGTGTTCAAGGCCAGGTTGGACGAAGCCTTGGGTGGCATGGTTTAGTGTGAGGTGTCCCTGCTTATGGCAGGGGGGTTGGAACTAGATGATCTTAAGGTCATTTCCAACCCTAACTATTCTATGATTCTATGAAATAAATTGCATGTATATTTCAATAGTTTCCATATTAGCTCCTCTCCATGACTGGTTGCGAAGGTCTTGAGCAGTGCTCGTTTTGGTTGTCGATTGGCCACATGTTTTCAAATAAAATAATAGGTTCCTGGGAAAGGCTAGGGTTAGTTCCTGTAAACATGTGCATAGGTTTTTTCACTGTAAGTACAATGACCTTTCAATGGATTGTGATGTTTGATTTTGCATTGACTTAAAATAGGCAGCATCAAAGACTTAAGTCATAAGCCATGTTCTTTTTCAAGAGGTATGAAATACTGGTTCCAATGAAAGAGAAATCAGAAGTTTAAACAAAGGCTAGCACATTCCCCAGTCAGCTAGACCTCACCAGCCCCTCAGTCCATACTGTTGATCATTTCTCTTAAGGGATAGCAAACAAGTCCCTGAGTCATCTAACAAGGCTGCTTTGAATAACCATTACGATCTCATTTGATGAGTTTGGTTGAGCCATGTATCCTTTGTCTCAGCTTTGCAGGAAGGCAGGCAAGTACATCAATTCCACTGGAGTTTCCACTCTGAGACTTCTTGCAGTTGATTTGCTCTAGGGTAATGAGTCAAGATATTTAATAAGTACTAGGAGGTTGGTTGAGTCATAACTGTGCTGTTGCTCATTGTACGTGTCCGTCTGACGATGGAGGAGACAGGCCGGTGATGATGAACTGGCAGTTTCTGACCAAAGTAGCATAAACTGTCAGGACACAAGAAGGCTGTGCTGGGAGCTCTAGCTTCTACTTTCTGCTCGCCACACACTCTGTGCATTTGCAATAAGCTGACAACCTGTGATGAGGAAGAGTTGAGTTTCAGGTTTCCCTCCAAAGAGGGTGCCCTAGTCAATAAGCCACAGACTACTTTTCCATCCAATACTTCATTTCGCTTGGTGCATCACTTGTGCAGTCTTCTCTGTTCCCTACCAGGGAGCTTGGTTTTCTAGGCTTTTCTTATCTGTGAGAGGTAAATTGTTTGAACCTTTGCAACTGTCATCATACTGAATTCATACTTCAACTCCTTGGTGAATGCTCTAGTATATAGATTTATGAAAGTGGCTGGCGCTGCTTCTTTTCTTCCTTATCTACAGAGAAAAGCTGTTGCTGGGCTTTAAATGTTGGCATACTGCAGGACTTTGCTCTGAAGAGGACTTCTGGATTAGGTCCTACTGAGAATGCAGGTTTTGCTCTATGTGGAGCCCCGTTATGCTGAGGGAAAAGAAGAATGGCAGGTGCCTGCTGGAATGACAATTGGTTTTAGGGATTCAACAGACTTGTAACAGAGAGTTACTTCAATCACAGTTTCATATTTCTGTACCCAACACTCTTACCTGCATCATGTTTTGTTGTCCAAGTCCTGTAGCATGGTGCATGTCTTGTTCTTTTTTGTATTTACTGATAGGGATATGTCAGTAATAAGAAAGCAATAAAACCTTGAGAGTATTTGGTTCATAGAGGTATTCTGGAGGCAGTTGTCATTGTGGTAATTGTCATAGCTTTCAGAAGTTTTGGGAATAATGACAGTTGACACCTATCAAGGATCTGTCCCTCAGAGTCTGCATGGAATTATTTAGGGTTTTTTTCTTTGCCTTCATGCTTCATTTAAAAAAAAAAACCAAACCCTGAGCTCTAGTCATGTCTTTCAAGTAAGAAACAGTAGTGTGACCAGTAGGTTGAGGAAGGCGATTCTTCCCTCAGCTCTGCTCTTGTGAGACCCCCCCTGCAGTACTGCATCCAGCTCTGGGGCCCCCAGCATAAGAAGGATGTGGACTTGTTGGTGCTATTCTGGAAGAGTGTGACAAAACTGATCGGGGGCTGGAGCACCTCTCCTATGGAGACAGGCTGAGCGAGTTGTCCAGCTTGAAGAAGAGAAAGCTCCAGTGAGACCTCATAGCAGCCTTCCTTAAGAGATATGCTCATTGAAAAACCATGTTATGTGTATATGAAATAGGTATGTAAACTACTTTAATGGAAGAAAAATAATTTGAAATTTTAAAATAGTTTTGCTCAGGTTCTTTTATAACATGAGGAAATTTCAAAGAAGAAACAAGTGGGATTATACCTGCAAGTTAAAGTTTGAGTGACCTGAAATTGCCAGTAGTGATTCAGTCCTGAGCTTCTCAGGCAAAATTTCTGTTGACATCAGTGAGAGGTTTTGCTCTAATAAGGGCTAAAATCTGGCATTTGCACTTTCTTTATGAGTGAATTACAGTGGCAACTGTTCATAGTTTAATTCAAGAAGTCTTTTTTAGCCTCCATGCAGGAATCTCCGCAAGGAGCTCTGTGTTCAAAAGAGATTTTTTTTTTCAAACAAACATACATGCTTTTCATACCCTTTCGAAATAACAGCTGAGTTGACAGGCTGAAAGGCTCATCATTGTGCACATGGTACGTAATGCACAGCCCAACTTCCCTGCAAGATAACCGCATAGTTTAAATTAAATCCTGATATCCACATTGCCCAACAAATGGAAGCTGTATGGCACTTCTGGGATGTAGATTTCTTGGATGAACTAGCTTCCTTTTTTTTTTTTTGCATTTCTATTTACTTTAAAGTGTTCATGAATTCATTCCAAATGACCTAAGCACAAACAGAGTTTAAAGAATAATTTTACAGAAATCGCAAGCAATTTCCCTGTGTCATAACTTTAACAGATAACACAATTGAATTCCTTATTACTCTCAAGTATGCTGATGGTTATAAATTTCCAGGCAAAATTTGTGTCCCATTTTTTTTTCTCTTTAATATGAATGAACTAACACACGCTTCTTTCTTTTTCTTTTGTGTGGTGTTTTTTTGGTGTTTTGGGGTTTGGGGCGGTTTTTTTGCGGATTTTTTTGTAATTTTGTTGTACTTTTTTTTTAGCTGTTTACATGTGTGAAGTAGGAAAGCATCATCCTCAACTTTTTCAGAATCAGGACAATGAGAGCTTCTCTCGTCTAGAGGATCCCTTACCTGCTGCAGTAGGAGTGACCTATGAACTCTGCGCTGGCATTGTTGACAAACCAGGCCTTTCTTTAGAAGAAATTGCATGTGAGGAAGTCTTAGAAGAATGTGGCTATCATGTTACTGTGACAGACCTAAGGAAAATCACTTCTTACAGGTAAATACCAGGAAGTTAAACAAGTTGCATTTTGTTGTTTCACAGATTGCTGAAATGTCCTGAAGGTGAATTAATGTTCCCTGTTCCCTTATTTAAGCTGTGTGTTGGAGGAACATGGACATCTGAAAGTATATGAAAGGTATAATTTTCAGCAAGTGAGAGGAGTGCTTACAGGGATTTAAGGAATTATAACCTCGTAATTATGGGATTGAATTCACAGTAAGAATGATACTATTGTGATTTATTCCAAAGACTATTAGAACTGGAAAAAGTTGCATTGGGCTCTTCAGAGCAGTTTGTTACAGCACTAGAAAACAGGCTGTCTTCACTGTACCAGGCGTTTTCCATCTCTGATTCTTATTTTTCTGATTTAATAATAGAAACTGCCCAAGAGGGACTCTTGATTTACCATTAATGCAGTTTCGCAGAAGCATGAGAACTTGTGCCATTAAATCTCTTCATAGTATTTGAGCTGTAGTTGAGCCTTCTTCAGATTGGACAATAACGTTATATATGAGGACTTTGCTGATTTGACCGTGAAGAATTTTACACCATTTTTTTTTTGCAGAGTTTCAAATAGTTCCTGAAATAGATTCTGACATGTTTCAAAACATAGAGTAGGAGTAAGAGGAAAATTTAATATGTAAAAATACAAAATATGAGTTACTATAGGGGTAAAAAGAAAACCAAAACAACAAAACCTCAAGGGAAACTTTGCAAAGAGCCTTAATCCTATTATATCTCCTTTCCAGATTTTAGTATTGTTACCCAAAATGTATGTATGTTTGTATTTTACAGAGAAAGCAGCAGGTTCTTTACTTTCTTTATTTTCCTTGACATCTCCATTGAACTAGGCCCTGTCATTGGTTTTTAATTTGAGAATTGAATACAAATCCACAGCTGTCAATCCTGGCAAATGTTATTTCCTGCTGGATTAGCAAGCAGTGCTTCTGTTGAGGGGAGGGGGTGAATCACAGGAGCTGTCTTTTATGACTCCTTGAAACTAGATTAAGGGTTTGTCCTACTGACAGAAAAAGTGCTTTCTAGATTTATGAGCAGAAGCTGCCTATAGAATTTCACAGTTTGGGTGACACTGACAGGCTATAGCATGCAGATATATACATATATATACATGTATATGTATAGAAAAACAAGATAGGAGAAGTAGAATATAATTTCTGTATCTGTAGAAGTCTTGCTTCAGTGTAGAAGTTTGTCTC
Organism: Agapornis roseicollis; assembly: GCA_002631895.1. NCBI lineage: Eukaryota > Metazoa > Chordata > Aves > Psittaciformes > Psittacidae > Agapornis > Agapornis roseicollis. Next base: position 58,853 of record NDXB01008314.1, on the reverse strand, counting down.
AACATTAATGATTTATATCTGGCTAAAACTGTATGTTGTTTGGTTGATAAATGTCTTTGTGTCTTACAGGTGGTTGTACTTTTCAGTTGCCCTTTTTTTAATTGCACAGACTTACAAAGAGAGTACACAATGGGAGTTTTCTCTGTTGAGATCCATGGAAAGGGCACTTAGTATTTGAATTGCCCATTCCTGCTTTGTCTATCAGGGCATAGCTTTCTGCCCATAGAGATCTACGCTGAAGTCAGAAGGGCCTTTATTGTATTTACTTTTCTAGGTTAATATGAAAGTTTGAAGCCTCAAAGATGGTATTTTACAGTTCCTTACAAAAGAAACCAGGCTTCCTGTGTAAGGAATACAGGAAATCTTAAAAATAATCTGTATTAGATTAGATTTTTATTCTAAATGTTTACTAAAATGTTTCTGTTAGGAGTTCATCTTCCTTCAGCCAAAGACTTGCAAGCTTTTCCCTTTCTTTGCTTCAAGTCTAAGGCTTATTACCCTGTTTCCAGGTGATATGAAGCACTTTTGCACCTTCCACATATTTGTTTGAAGATATCTCCCCTTCATTTTATTTTTGCCTATGCAAAACTATCTTATTTGATTTAAGCTTTCTCTTCAGACCATGTTTTCTAGATAGCATCATAGAATCATAGATGTCTGATCATTCCTTCTGCTGTCCTTTACCTTCTCTCCATCCGGTCTGCGTATTTCTTAAACAGTGCCCAAAGTGGAGCACAATATTTTAGTGAGGGCTTTACCAGTGTCTGATAAAGTGAAAGCATTATTTCCCTTGTCTCAATGATTAGTTTGTTTATATGCTGTAGGATGTATGTTTGCCTTTTTTGTGGTGGCAGTGTACTGTTGACCCATGGACCACAATGCCTCCCCTGTCTCAAAACTATTTTCTGCAGCAGTACTGCATTGTCATTCACTTGCTGCCTGTATTTGTGCTGTTCATTACTGTTGCTTGAACACAGAGCCTCGAATTTGCCTTTGCTAAATTGCATCCTATTTTTTGTCCTTAAGCAAAATGCTCATTTAAATTGGAGGGTGGTCCCTAGTGGAATCCCTATTTAGTTTGTGCTTCCAATTGGAAATTGAACAGTGATATCCATTCCATGAGTACCATTTTCATACTAGTTTTGATTTTTAAGTCTTATCTTGATATCCTAGTTTCTTAATGAAACTATCACATGGGTTAGTATTCAAAGCCTTGATAAACTGAGGTTGTGCTGTTTGTGGTGCTGCCCTTATCCACACTATTATTGCTGTTATTAGTTTGACTGCACTTGATATATTCCCAAAAAATCTGATAGCTGTTGTGCCTTTCTTGATGCAAATAAAACCACATTAAAACATTTAGATAATTAGAATTAATAATTATTAATTTAGGTCTGTTAGATTTTTTTAGATAAAACCTCAGGGTTGTGTGCACAGTGAAAAGGCTTTTATACAAACCAAGGTTTTGGTGTTGTCACACGCTTTGCTCTGAAAGCAAAGTGTTGTCTTGTATTTCTAATGACACCCCTTTCTGGAATCATGGTCACAAGAAGGAAATTGCCTGACTGGAATAAAAGCAGGACTTGAGCTAGAACTGACAGAAGGACATGGAATGCAGAAGACACATCCAGTGTAAAGAGAAACGGTTTTGGCTAGAGAGGTCAGTACAGTTCTGTGGCTAATGGCTTAAGAAGGGGAGGGCATGGACAATGTGTACGGAGAACTTGAACTGGGGGGGG
>NDXB01008314.1:8920-57007 GCA_002631895.1 Agapornis roseicollis | reverse complement strand
GGGGGGGGGGAAGGAATAGACTAGAAAATCATCAAGTGGAAAAAGAGGAAGAAGAGATGAAGGCACAATGAAGAGAAAAAAAACATGAGCTGAGAAAACTAAATGGACTCGAGGGGATTGTGGTGGAGAAGAATTGTGGTGGAGAAGAATTCTCTCTAATGAATGAAGAAAGAGCCTGTATTCAGACAGAACTTTATTCTCAAGCAGTGGGAGCAGTACCGATCAGAGGTAATCTGAAGATAGCATTTATTTCTTCTTATTTATTATCAGGGCCTGCAGCAGTGATTTTAGGGGAATTTTTTTTAATGTATCTCAGCTAACCAGGGAAGGTTAACCACAATACTGCTACAGCTATTTCAACAGCACATGCAAATAAGCCATTGGACTTCATTCTTAAGCTCTGTAAAAGCTCCTGGGACATGACACTCATCAGTTAGAAGTGAGGTACTGAGTTAAGCAGATCTCAGACTGATCTTCAGGAGATCTTTGGGAAAGCAATTCAGGAGATCTTCAGGAAGCAGGATCTTCAGGAAAGAAGCCAGAGGTTGGGGAATTTACACTAGTTGAGTACAGGTTTTGGGAGCAAGTTGTTCCAGCAGCAGCCCGACAGTGTTGTGTGGGTGAGTGAAGGAGACTGAATTGGGGGCAAACAATGAGAAAGACAAACATATTATGAGGCACTTGAATGCAGGAGGCCAGAGGAATCACATTTTGAAGAATAAGAAATATCTGTTCCTATCAAGGAAAAATGGCAGCCAGAAGGTGAATTTAAATGCAAGTGGTTCATTTTGCTGTGTAGATAGAGGCAGGATCAGTCTGGAAAAAAATAATCTGTACTGTTTTCAACCTGTGTGGTGAGTTTCCTCCTCTCATCATGCCTATACAAATCGCTACTTTTGTGCTTGGCATGCAATAAGTAACCTCATTTTGGTATTACAAAAAGTTTGGTTTGTCTCCTGGCAGCAGCTAATCCACTTTTGGAGGCTTACTGACAGTTCTGATGCCTACCGGTGTGCTGAGTTCTCATCAGCTGTGTGTATGGCTTCAGTCAAAAATAGCAAAGATGGTAGATGTGTGATGGATGTAAAGAAACTATTCAGCTCAATAACGAAATGAAGCTAGTACTGTAATAGTATAAATGTAAACCAGTGTTTCATGAAAATTGTTGCCAGTTGAACTGTTAATTTTTAAAAGCCCTAGAAGAATTCTCTGAGTTTGCTTCCATGTTTTGGGTTTTTCTTTCCCTAACTGCAAAATTTCATTAGTGAAAACTTTTGGATTTACTCATACATCAGATAAAGCAAACTTTTTGTCTCTCCTGATATCCCAGCAGGTTTCAGTTTGAATCCCATATGAGGTTCAGCTGTTGGTTCCTCAGGTTGAAGTACTTCTGGCTATCTTTCTTGAGAATTGATTCCTTACAAGACAAGGGCAGGGAAGTTTGTTGTTGCTGCTGTTAAAGGTGCTCTTTTTGCCATTGCAACTTACAGGATATTTTTTTTTCTCATCTTTAAGAATATTTGCAAATTTATTTGAATTTGAATAACACCTGACAGCATCAGGCTAACGCTGAACCAGAGCTTCTGGTTCAACTTCCTTTTCCCTTCATTGTGTCTTTATTCCCAGAGGTTCTAATAAACTCTTGGCTATGAATTGGATACAATAGGAGCTGGAGGTTCTCAACTGCACTACAAAAATGAATCGGATGGATTAGTTTAAGAGCCTAACCTAGGTACTTACCTACATTTAATTTCTTTTATTCCCCCAAAAGTATACAACAAAGAAGAGCATTCAGAGAATTAATACTGGATGTTCCAATTACTGTGCCATGGCTATTAGCCTTAGTGCAATGCGGTAAAAATGGTTTGTATTCACAGGTTTTTATGCTAAAGGAATAATAGCCTTGAAAATGTTGGAGTGCATTATAATTAGAAAGATCACCTGCTAGTACACCTGTTGGGTGATGGCATAATGTAATATAATTTTATGTTAATTACTTCTCTGCTTTTTATCCTGCACCTGCTGCTTATAACGTCAGAACTGTACAAAGGTCCTGAGAAGTGACAATAGGAGCTGCATGTCACTGTTCATCAGTTTACATGTTTCATGCCTAAATAGATCTTGATCTCAGCATAAATAGCAGAGATTTGTGACGCATTTACTTGTAAACATGAATTATGTATTTGCTATATATCCAAATTCTGCATCCAGACAGCTTAAATCTTATAAAAGGATATATTGCATTTATGATTTTTCACATTAACTGTGTCAGATTAAAACCAAAAAATTTACTTATGTGTTGACAGGAACAGGAAAGTGTTGATTGTTTCTAGATTTTATATTTCTTAAATAGTAAGAAATTAAGAGAAATTTAGCTTTTAATTACTGTCTGTCAAAAATCTGAGTTAAAATAGTAAATCTTCACAATGATAAGTCAATTTATTTTCTCCCCATGTTTTAGCAGAGAAATAGAGTATAAGATAGTGTTAATTTTCTCATGCATGCTTGTTCTTTCGAATTAGAAAGGTAATAATTATGTAGTAATTGGTTGGCACAGATGAGCACCCAGAGATGAGGAGAAAGCAAAGCTAATCTTGAGCACATGCTTTGAATTTCAGCCCTGTTTACAAACGTGCACAGGTGCATGCACACACACATGCGCTCATGCTCTCAGTTTGAGGAAGAAGCTCACTGTTACTGAGCATCAGCAAGCGTGTGAGGTGGAATCAATCTCGCTTGTGGCTTTTAGGCTCTACTAAACTTTTTTTTAGAGCAATAAGATACTGTTACCCCTTGTGATAAAAAGTACACATGTAATGTATCTTTACGTTTATGAACTAAGATATGCAAGCGAAAAGTCCCATTTTGTGAGCTCTGTTTCATGTGCTGTGTATTTCCTCATGCATTTAATAAAAGGGAAGAACTAAACAAAGGCTTTGTGATAGCTGCTATTGCCGTGCTTTAAAACCAGACTGGAGTAACAATCTGTCTCTTGTGTTTTCTCTGATCTAAGAAGGAAGTAGATAGAAAATACTGTAGCTACAGCCTCATTGTGCTAGCCAGTCCCACCCCAGGCAGGTGAGGAGAAGCACTTTGCAGTCATTTCACAGAAAGCGCTTCTCCACTCTTCTGTTGCCTACAAGTGTGTTGCCTGCAGCTTTGAAAGCCATAGCATGATTTAATCACAGTGTTTGAGTGTTTTATTTAAAATGAAATATGGAAATGCAGCACACAATCTTGTTTTGATGTGTTAAACTTACATTTAAGTTACTATTGTGATGAAAACCATACCACTTTGTTATCCTTACTTTGACATGCTTACATTCTTAGACTTGCTGTTGTCAAAGGTAACAGAGGTTTCTGTCTCTGAAGCAAAACTAAAAGTTTAGTGCTAGCAGACTTTTAGTTTTAAAAATATCTGTTGAAGTTGCAGGGTTTGTGAACTTAAGCCCTAATGATTTGACAAAGAGTATTTGTCAGCCACGTAGCTGTTAATTTGAAGAACTATAAACTTCTAGAGTAAACTGATCATCATGATAAAGAGATGGGAAAAACAGAGCTGTGTTTTGTATAGATCATTTGCATTTGCCGCACAGCGGTAAATAAGAGTCAAGCACTGTCCAGACTCATCAAAATACATCTGGAACAATCAGCTAGGTCAAGCCAGGCTTAGTAGGTCTGGGTCAGCATGAACCATGATGTGCCTGGTCTGGACAGCATGGTGCTAAACCTGTGAAGTGAGACTGAAGCCAGAAGTCCCCCGTGGATTGGTGTGTGAGTTCAAAGCCTGCTTGCCCTGCCCCAAACCAAGCTCCTCTGTACTGGGAAGGCACCTTTATCAGGAGGGTGGTTTTCCCAGGGTGAAACTCATCACTTGCCGTTCAGGTGTGCTGACCCCTGTGATTTCCACAGATGCAAAGCTAATGAATATAGCTGTAATCTGTTAATAGGTGACTCATTTCAGACCATGGCAAAAGCATTTATTTGTAATGTGAAATACTAGGGCAAGAAAAAACATATGTCACAGACTTCGGATAGAAGAAGAAGACAGCAGAAAAAGGAACATAGCCATGATTAAAGGTATGTCTAAATTCCTAAGACATCATAATTGGAAAGTACAAGTAAGTATGCAAAAGCATAGGAAGTGCCTAGGGACAGATAAAACCTGAAAACGTACTGAAAACATAATAGCTGCCTGTTGCCTATTTACCAGTCAGACCCACCTTCTCCCTCTCTGCTCTCTTCCTTCTCCAGCCCCAGTACCCAAAATCACTGAAATGAGTACACGTTTTCCAAGGCTAAATGCTAAAACACTTTATAACTTCAACAAGATGGAGGTTCAGAACAGCGCCAAAGCAACAAACCTGATAACTTTTGATTTCTGTAAAAATCAAAGGTACTAAGGCAAATTAAATGTCAATAGCATTGATTTTGGACAATTTTTTAAGGACAGGCAGGATACGTTAATGGGTAAGAGTCTGGAAATGTGAAAGACAGCAGTAAACAAGGAGATTATTTAATTTAGAAAGGGCATTTCATGTGGATCCATGCAAAAAATATCAACTAGCAGAGTGAGCCAGACAGTTTAGAGAAAGAAATACCAAGTAAGAGAAGGTAAGAAATATACCTTTTTTGTGATTTAAATTATATTCCTGTATCTTTCAGCCTCTTTCTCAAACCAGTGAAATTGGCATTTACACAGACAATAAATAAAAGCAGTGAATACATTATAAATAATACAATGCAATAGTCTACAAAGCCACCTGTCAAAATAGTGAGAGGGGATTCCAAGTCATCTTCGCTGTTTTGGGAGGGAAAGAGTAGAATTAGAATAGCGTGGATATTAATACCAGTGCTCTTTGATTTTATTTATGGCTTATCTGAAAGCTTTTATTAGTTTTTAATGAACAACTCATAACAAAATTACACCAGAGAAATATAAGTTAAGTAATCAAATAAGAAAGAATGAGCATGTGGGTATGTGCTCCTTTGAATATGTATTGTTGCAAACTTCTTGTTGTTTTCTGTGGCAAATTATATGCCAGTATATGTGAAGAAATGCCATAACTTTGAGCATCACAACAAAGAACAGACCAGTGGGTTGTCCAGTGCTTTCATTTCTTAAAGTACATTCAATGTAGTAGCTATGCTTGATGTATTTAGTTAATAAGAAAAAAAACACAAATTTAATGGAAGTATCATAAGAGTACATGCAATGAAGTAACAGCATGCTGAAATCACACTCTGAGCTACCGCAGCTAGAAGCTAAATCTTATGGTGTGGCATCTTGGGAAGCAGTTTTCGTATGTGGAAAGTGAACTTCTGTGATACCCACAGTTGCAGCTACTTCATCAGTAAATGGTCACAGGTGGCATAGAAGGAGATAATGCTGAAATAATCAAGCCAGAAGTTTCTTATGGAAGGGCTTCTTAAATAGAGTCTCTTATGGTTTTGTATATAATCTTTACATAGTATCAAGCGAATGTGGCTATAATCAGTTTAGGATCATGTTCATTCTCCAGGTGTGGCACCCCAGATGAAGCTGAGACTTGACACCCATGAGAAATAACAACATGAAATATACTATGCATAGTCTTGTGCTTTTTCATGGTACCTGTAGAGACTAGCAAGCTGCATTCTTTGTCTTGGAAATTTCATAGTATAAATGAACCCGTGGGGTTTATTCTTATCAATTACCACAAAACAATCTCTGAACCCCAGGCTTCCAGTGTTTATTTAATTACTAAAAAATGCAGTTCTTGCGGAAAAAGTGAAGAATGAGTAATCACTGCATACAGAGAAAAACAGATCTGGATCTCTCATCAGTTAAACAAAAATCCTTTCTGCTTTCTAACACAAGAAAAGAAGAAAGAAAAGAGGGAACAAAAAGTGAGCAGTCTATTATTCCATCACAAACAGCTTCTCTCAGTGAGAATTCTTCCGATGGATGTAGCTACAATAGTGAGGGCTGGGTAGCACACAAGCCCAACGATCAGTCAGTGGCAGATATCAGGGTTACTAAGCTGGGGAAAGAGTGTCTACTGAGAATAGAGCTGTGTCTCTTAGTTAGTATTTCGGTTCCAGTGTTGCTTTTAACATTATATATTATTGCTTGAAAATATCAAGGAAAATACAATATATTTTAACACAAAGGGAATCTAGTAAAGTGTGCCATTGTCCTCGTGGCAGAAAGGGCACTGATGGAATATGAGCATGAAAAATGACATTCCAACTTTTGCGAGCTGGTTGCTGATGGCAACTTGGTGAAAAATAGGTCTACGATACTTTTATAACAAGATCAGAATGATTAAGCCAGCATGGTGTGCCCAGTTTGCAGCTCCTGCTGCTGGCAAAGACTGTGTTTGTGTTGTGCTGTCAGCTGGCTGGATCTTCAGCTGAAGTGAGATGAGTGGCAGCACGGCTGGTGAGCAGCATTACTTTTCCAGGCAGCTTCCCATCAGAGAAGGGGAAAGGGAGTGTGGCACAGGGAGTCCTGAGAAGACATTTGATCTGGTGCCAGTGCCACGTACAGTCAGCCCTGATTGTCAGCTCTGGATGTCTCTTTTATTGGCAGACCGTCTCTGATGGTCATCAGAGCAGTGTATACCAGGGACAGAGGCTGCAGAAAAGAGGGAATGTAAATACTGAATCAGTTTGACTGAAGAAAGAGGTCGTGGACTTCGGTAAAGAGGAAGTGAGAGGGAAAACTGTGCTAGTAGGTCACATTTTGTTGGTTACAACATGTATCCACAAAACCCCACCACTGACATTGAAATAAAGCGGCGAGCCCCAGATGAAAGAAATCCTATAGCAGCCTTCAAAGTTCCTGGAAGTGCTGAAGATGATTAAGTTTCTCTTCTTAGATATACAGGAATGATCCTGGAGGGGTGAAACACATTCTGTAACTTTGGACAAGATACCAGAAGTAACGTTGGGAAAAGAATTCAGTGGTTTGCTCCCTATTCTATGTTTAAAAAAAAAGGTGTAAGAAACCAACTTCAATCATCACTATGGATTCTCCGAACAAACCTGCCAGTGTTCTTAGAAAATTGAAAGACAAATTATTAATTCCTGCTATGGCATGTGATGTATGCTATGTTAACTGAAAGATTCAGTTGACTAATGGTTGGACAAGTATGGATATTCACTCTAAGATCATAACACTGCTACAAATCTTAGAATCCTCTCTATGTATAATGATATAGAAGCTAGTTTTTCAGCTTGCTCTAATGCCTCATTCATAGTTTCAGTGAACTTTTGATCCAGATTTAATGTGAAAAGTCACTTGTAATCATGTGAAATGAAGAAGTTGTGATTAGGATGTGAATATTTTCTTGGAAGGACTAAATGAGTGGCTTATGTACTTATCCCCTATTTAATAATACCTAAATGAAATAGTCCTAAAGAAATAGAGGATTAAGGAATAACAAGTATAATACACAGCAAGTGGTCTAGCTGAAGAAAGTTTACGTCATGTAGAATATCCTCCAGTAAATCCACTGCAGCAAAGTTAGCAGGGAAACTGAATTACTTTAGATACACATGTGCTTACAGTGGTCCATTTCAGCCAAGGCTAAAGTTCGGGAAGGACAGAGAAAGTCTCTCAGGCTACCTCTCTGTTCTTGTACCTATCCAGTCCATGAGCAGAGCACTCCAGCTGTGAATGGTCTTAAAATCTAAATATTAGTGTAAAAACAAGCAAACAAATGTAGCACGATTGTGTACAGGTGCACTGTTGTTTGTAAACCTGTGAGTCATCCAGCAGCCCAGCTCTCCTTCAGGTCAGTTGAAGAAGCTTCTGTTGCCTTCCGTGTATGTAGAACAACAAGTCACCATTCAAATACTGTTTTATGTTTTCCCAAACTAACAGTTTCCAAAGTTGCAGGGTATATTTGGAGGCATAGCCATATCGTGTGCAGCTGCATTCAAAAGTTTCTGCAGGCAATTTCTGAACAATTTCTGTATTAACAGAGTTGCATTTATAGGTGCCAAATGACATTAGCAGAGAGTAAGGACATACATCTTGATGTTGCTTAGTGACTCAAGTTAAGGACCCATGTTTCCATTCCTAGTTCCTACCTACCTTCTTTTTATCTAAAACAAAGTTTTACCTTCTGCTTTTTTTCCAGGTCTGGAGTCGGTGTGACAGGTTCTAGCCAGACATTATTTTATGCAGAAGTCACAGACCAGATGAGAACTGGGGAAGGAGGTGGCCAAGCTCAAGAAGGCGAGCTTATTGAAGTCGTGGAAATACCTTTAGAAGACTCCATGAAGTTTGCTTATGATGAAACTCTCCAGAAGACGATGGGTGTCATCTTCAGCTTCACATGGTTCCAAGACAACATAGCACCCAAGCTACAGAAGAAATAAACTCAAAGCACCACAATTGCAAGAAAAGCTTTCCAGCTGGTTCTGTGGATACAGGGAGCTGCAAATCTGCCTGCCTTGATCATCATGGCTTCTCATGGGGCAAATCTTTCTTGAAATAAATTTGGAAATAAAATCTCAATTAAAATCCTGACCCAGTTTCCGTCATTAGCAAACACTTGCTGGCTTCACTGGAACCAGGATTTGCCTCTGAGGTAAATGCTAGTTTTTGCACAAGAGTCAAACTAATGTGTTTCATTCTTCTTTTTCATGGCACTGTGCTACCGCTATTTTGAAGACTCACTCGGGACCTCAGTGCAGCTGCTGTGTGAGCCTGTCACTGGGGTCTGTGCATACTGGCAACTGTGTGTTCTCTGTAGTTTCTGACATTTTTGGGGGTGGAAGCAGCAAAGCTTAATAATCACAGATACAATTACTACGTTCCTGAGTCCTGCACAGCTTTTAGGGAGTAGCTTTCTCTGTGGTGTGTAGCTCCTGTACAGAGATGTTTGCATTTCTCGACATGCAGACCTTCATTTTATAAGCAAACATGTCTGTAAATCCTTCTGCTAATGTGTCATTTTGACAATAGACCAGCTGTAAGATTATGTGCTTCTGTGAGTTCGCACTATAATGCTGAGCAGCAGTGATGGTGATGGATGAATGACGGGGGCTTCTACTAGAACACATGCTGCTTTGTTTGTTTTATGGGTTATAGCTGCTTATGAGATCAAACTTTGTCCTCAAAAATGGGGCTAGAGAGGGCAAATTCTTTTAATTTGGTTCTGAGGTGACTAATACAGGTGATTTCAGTGGTCTCGGTTTCTTTGGCACCCAAATGGGAAGAATGAGACTTACCCCTTAGATAATGTTCCTTGAAACATTTACTTTACTGAGATTTTGTCATCATTTGTGCAGATTACACTGAAGCCCATGCAACCTGCACAGACATACTAAGCAACACAATTTGATTTAACAAAGCGGTCTAATTAGAACATGTTACTTCTTCTATCAGCATAGCTTAGATGTGGAATATTTGTCATGTGAAACTTAAGAGCATGAATGAAAGAGAATCAAATCTGGCAGTTTAATGATGCACTGGTTTATGTTATTCATTGACTTAATGCTAATTAACTTGCCTACATCATAGGTGCTTCTACGATTGATGAGGTACTGTGTTTAGAAGATGAGCACTGTGAATACGCATTTAGCAACTAGTATAAATGCAATACAGATACCTGGTGGTATCCAGTGGCTGATTTAAAATCACTGCATATCTAAATACCCATATAAATAAATAATTTCTTTTTAAAAAGCTTTTAGAACTGGTGCCTGCTGGTTCCCCTACTAACAGGGAGGAAAGGTCTTTGGAAAGCCACTGAAGAAAGAGCAGCCTTTGCCTGTGGGAGTCAGGTATCCCTGTGAAGGTTCAGACACATTTGTGTCAAACTGTGCCTGGTCTGTGGTGAGTCAAGGGCTGAGTTGCTGTGAAAAGCAAGTACCTTCTGTCTGTCCATGTATTTACATTGGAAGTTGTTTTAGGGAGGGATCTCCACTGCTCCATGTCTTTATAGTAGCTAGTGCTATGTGTTCTGATTGCTGCTGAGGCCTCTATGAGCTACTACAATGTGTGTAATAAATAATGTCCTTTATTCCAGACTCTAGTTACCAAAGTATCTGTTTGATTCCATCAAAATTGCTACACAGTAGCTTGTTGATCTGTTTAGTGTCAAGCTAATGAGTGTGTGTGTATACATCTCAATAGCCTGTCTTGCTGTATAATGCAGTAATTTGGCAAAGTAAACAGGCGTAGGGGAGGGGTGTCACAGTTTGAACCTTTTCAAAGCAGCATTTATGTATCTGTATCATTTGTCCCAGAACTACAAACGGACGAAACTCCACTTCTAATGAGGCTCTTCATGTGATGCTGAGAGCTTTCACCCATCAGCCGTTTCCTCCCTGCCGCATCCAGGACCTGGACGCTGTGCTTCACAGGGTTCACTGTGTTGTGTTAACAACCTTGGTGAGAGCCCATGTTTTTGGTTGTGGTGTGGGTGACAGGCATTCAAGGTGTGATTCATCAGACTAAACACACATTTCACTGATTAGTCTGTCTAGAAGAGCCTTCAAATCTCAGCACCTGCGTTCGGTTTGGACTCACCAGATCACCCCTGGAGGAGGCAGGTGAGCCAGTGTGCCAGCGTCACAGGCACATCATGAGCTATGGGGCTGCCGGGCTGTAGGGAGATCACAATGCCAGCCACAAGAAGTGGGAGGATGAAGGTCCCAAAATCTCTGTGCACCACCCAGCTGGTGCAAGCCGGTTGTACCTTGGCTGCGCATCTTTGAATGAGACAGTTTGAAACGTTCATGCTTTGCCCCCTCCAAGGTGCCAAGGCTGTCCCTCTAATGTATTGTCATGCCGCAAGAGCGTGTGTGGTGCGGAAGCACCAAGGGCAGCTCCAGGCTTGCCAAAATCTGGCCCAGACTGCTGCTGCTGCCTCCCATCACTCAGACAGGGGGGTGGAGAGCACATGGTACTGCAGCATGGAAGGGTGGGCAGGGAGGGAAGCTGCAAAGGCACAGGGACAAGCAGCCCTCTGCTGTGTTCCAAGTTGACCTCGCCAATGCAAGATACAGGCTTCAGGTGACTTCCGGATGACCATGACAGAGAGCAGCTGCATGAGCTGGGCAGTCCCTCAGCATCTCTCCATAATTCAGAAGGCCAGGCAAGACACTGAACAGGATTGCCACTGCCTCCCGGTCCATGCCTCCTGGTCCATGGGGTCTATTGGGCAGACACCTAAAAAATCCTGGGGAACTGCTGCTCCTCTGAAGACTTCACACCCAAGGAATGCTGCACCTGGCCCTGTGCTCTGCCGGGCCTCCCTGCAGTTTGTAGTTCTCAAACAGAAACAAAATGGACAAGGGATTGGTTTGGTTTCCTTCCACAATTTGGGAGTTTTCCACAGAACGAGCTGCAGGGCAATAGAACAAAAGTTGTCCATAAAGCAGTGTTGTACCTGGTGTTTGGATTTGCGCTGTTAAATATAAACTGTTAATTTTGGTGGGTATTTTAATAAGGAATTAGGAAGGTTTGAAAATGTGGGAGAAAGGTCCTGATTTTTTTTCAAACCAGCAGATGATTCATATTTATAAAAATAAAACCAGAGCAGTTCAGATGCCACTTCCCTCATCAGGGCTCATTGCAAAGATTATAATTAGAGCAAATCTGATATACATCGGCCAAGCCCAGGCAGGAAAAATGTGCTTCTAATGGAATCTTGAAATCACATCTGGATTTTAGACCCATCCTTTGGATGTGCCACCACACATGTGTCCATGGGGAGAAGATAGTTCAGCATGAAACAAGGTCCTGTTTGTTGCTAATGAATACTGACTATAGCCTGCAAAGCTCTTATCTGATCTCATCCAACCATCCCCATGAGATCGGTGTCTTCCTTGTGTTGAGTACAATCAAGCGGTCTGCATTCAAAAAACAAATCACTGCATCTCTCTCATCTTTACAATGTGGCTTTGGGATGTAGAGATAATCTAATGAACCTGAATTTATGACTCAAGCTTCTAATAAAGCCCAAAATTATAACATCTTGAATGTAATATTGCTGTCAGGCTTGCTGTTAGGTGGCAGAAGAGATGTCACCGGCACCCTGCAAGTGTGTGGACTTCATTTATTACTGGTTTTCACCTGTTTCTAAAGTATCTACAAGCCCAGAGCTACTCCCAGGTCTCGTGGCACTAAGCACTAGACACTGATATGACTAAAGCTCCTTCTCTGAAAGAGCTGAATTACAACACGGGGCTGGGGAAGCAGGCACAGGGATGGGGCATGGGGTGCCCTGGCTGCCCTTGCTCCCTTGGGTATGGGATGCTCCCTGTGCTGCTGGAAACATGCTTCCCTGGCAAGCAGCCGTTTGCCTTTTCACCTCCTCCCTCATTACCATCCCTCTCTACTAACAAGAACCACGGTGCTCCTGACTCCCTGCAGGGCCACAGCCCAGGCCAGGCCAAGGGCAAGCGGGATAATTGCTCCTGAAATACATGTGCCGACCGAGCGGGGCGACCCACTGGCCAAATAGGGGGTTTGCTAAATAAGGACAATTGAGAAGCATGCTTCATCCCCTTGCTGGGGCTCTATACATAGATGAAAGGCACACCCAGTTGTGAAATCTGTTGAAATGGCACACCTGGTGCTGTCTGCAAGGCTATTCACAACCGTTAGCAGGTGCGACTTGGCCTTTGTGGCCATAAAAGTCTGGCTGTGCAGCTCCTGCTGTGCTCTCTGCTCCTTCACCGACCCGCATGCTTTGGCAGGGGAGGCTGTCACAGATTAATACGGTTGTTTGAAGCTCTTAGGAGCCACCGCCTGAAGCATGTATCGGCTTCAGTGGGATCAGAATAAGGCCTGTGCTCACAGGACGGATTTGCAGCTTCCGCCTCAGTGGCTGTGCCGGGGTGGAGGTACCAGGCAAGGCAGGGCAAGGCTGCTGCCTGAGCAGGGACACAGTACAGTGTGGTCCCCATCACTGCATGGTCCCCATCACTGCAGTCCCAGGGATGCTGCCAAGTGGCCCTGCCAACAGGTACCAGCAATTTGCAATCTAGCTCCTGTTTGGGCTCATCCTCTCTGGAAAGGGTTTTGCTTGCTCTCTTTTGGAATGCCACATCTCAAACTGCACAGCAGCAAGGTGCAACTCAAAAACCACAGCCCCAGTCCAGACTTGACTTTAACGTAAGGAAGGACACTGTGGACTTTGGAGAAGGTTTTCAGCAGGAGTTTTCATCCCACTAGTTCACACAGGATTTAGCTTGATATGAACAAAGAAAGGGATGCTTGTACAAATCCCACTCTACTGCAAAAGCTACTTCCCAATTTGTCTAACCCTTCAGAGCCAGTCTCAGTCCTTAATTGGGAACACATTTTTATGAGAGCTTTAATTGCTCTCCAAATGAATCATCAGTGTGGAGAAGAAGTCGTAACACAGCTAAATGGCCCAGATTGCAGCACTTGGAGCTCTCTGGCCTGCCTCAGGACTGGCTTCAGTGCATTTCTTGTAATTGGAAATACAATCAGACAGACATTAAACCCTGCCAGCCATGGACTGTATTGCTTTGCTGCTGAAGTAATCAATATCCTGTGCTGGCTTCAGTCTCTAATAAAACATTCAAAAGCACTGATGCTCAGAGAAACCTGGTTTGGATACATGGATATGGTGACAATGGCCGGGGAATGGGCAATGGTTGTCAACCACCATCAGTTAAGGGGCACTCTCTTGCCTCAGCCTAGTTAACAGGAAAATCCCTGGGCATTTCTTGATCAGAGCTCGGGATATGGGAGTGATGGGTAGAGCATTCTGCAATCAGATTTTATCATTTTACAGGAGCAAAACGTTGCTGTGATCAGTATGAACATGCTGGTGGCAGCCAGGAGCCAGCCCCAACTCAGGAGCATCCAACAACCTGGGGATGCTGTGTGAGCCTTGAGCAGGGTGTGTGTGCATGGGGACCTCCTGGGGCCAAAGCCACCCTTGTGAGAGCCTGAGCCCTCTGAGTGATGCCATCCAAGTGTGTGTCCACCACACTGCAACCACAGCCTGGGTTTAACCCTGTTCCCTTGGATTGTGGAGAAAGCCTGGGATAAAAACAGCAGTAATGAATGCCCCTGAAATAAGACTTGGAGGACAACATCCCACCTAGCACCAGGTGCAATGGAGATGCAGGTGATGAGCATTTCCCCCCGCTGTTTCAGGGTGCCTGGCACAGCTCGGGTGCCATCCCCAGCCCTTTCCAAAGCCCTCAGTGGGGATGGGGTGTTCAGGTAACACTTTCAGCAATCACTAAAAGAACTGGACAAGGCACAATCACACACTCGAGAGTGCTAGAAACAATTTAAGAAATGTCCTTGGACAATCGCTGGGAGCTGTGCAAACAGCAACCCGGGGCTTGGGAAAGGGGCCCAGCGGCCCGGCCCCGCAGGAATGCACTCGCTCCGATAACCTGCTCCGCTCCTTTCTTAACCTCCTGCGTTTCGCTCCCCCACTTCAGGCTGCCCCTGCTCACTCTCTGGGGTTTCAGGGTGCTCCTTGTGCAATAAAAGCAGGAAAACAAACCCAAAGGTATTGCAAGCCCATGCTGCGCCATCTCCAGATCCTTTTTTTCTATTCAATATGAAACCAGGGGATTTTGTAAGGACTTCAGCACTTCACATAGGTCTTCCCAGAGACATAACTGGGGGTTTGCCCTCCATGGCTTCCCAACTTCAGCAGATTTTAGGCTGAAGCCTCCTGGCCTGCTCAGGTTCGTACTGCAGCCTGAACGCTGCTGACCTGGAGCTGGAGGTGCTGCAGGGATGCAAGGGTTTGAGTTACAGCAATCCATCAGCTGCTAATCCACTCTGCCAGCCCCACTGCTCCATGCTGCTATCAATCATGCACGGAGACACAGGGTGGGTTTGCAAAACGTTTGCCCCCACTTTGGCAGGTTTGCAGGTTTTGCACCAGAGAAGAGCCCCAAGCAAATACAGCCTCCAGAGCTGGAACAGCCCAGAGCAACAGGAGAGGGAGGGAGACATCCATAACAACTCTCCTTGCTCACTGGGACGGGTGTCAGGATCTCTTCTCTCTTCCTATCAAAGTAGCAGAAGTCAAGGGATCAGCACCTCAGGAACGGGCAAAGCAGCTGAGGTCACATTTGAGATTGGTGATTAGCCACGGAAGTGCCTAGGGAAAACCCATTTGCTGTGGTGAGCATCCTCTGCCTCCAGTACTTTTGACTGATATTTATGCCATATCTTTAAAGAGCAGGGAGGGAGGCTTACAACAGGCTCCCAGTGCAAAAGAAAAGAGCAGATTTAGGCTGATGCCACGTGTGTATGAAAATGGCATGGCCTCACATGGGCCCTCCAAAGCGGCCACGACCTTTGAATCCCACAGCAGCTGATACAGTAAGGGTGGAGGCTGTCCCATCTGCAGCAGCCTCCCTTTGCAGCAGCAGTGCCATGCTCAGCAGCTTCCAGGCTACACTCAGCCGGGCAATGTGGAAAGAACTGAGCCAGGTACCAGCTTCATACCCCGTGTTTTCCTCTGCTGCATCTTCCTTCCAAGTGATGCTGCCAGCTTCATCCTTTCAAATGGCTTTCTTTTACCTCTAATGTCTTTGTTCAGGTTTGTTTGGTCTTCTGTTTCTTTTTCTTTCTTTTTATTGCTCTTCCATGCAATCTGATCCCATCTCTCAGATGAACACAGCCAAAATAACACCAATACATCAAAATAATAACATCTGATTCCAGGAGCTCTCACAGAGCCAAAGCACTGAGAGAAGTCTAACAGGTTTATTGATCACAGTAGAGTGACAGCTCTCTTTAGCTCAGGATTTAGCTCCTAGGTGGACACTAATGTGTAATTTGGTTTTTGTCACTGGCAAAAGTAATGTGTAAATATTCTGCAGTTAATGGTACATGGCTGTTCCTAGTTGGATTAATGAGGAAAGAAAATAATTGCCTTCTTGCCTTCTAAAGCCTCATGACTGATCCTAATGCCCTGTCCTTCTTCTATCAATCAAGGCTGATTGGCAAAGCTTTTTAATTCAAGTCTCTAAGCAGGATGATCAGCATTTACTTAGCTAGTGTTGATTTCCACTTGACCAGGCTGCTCTGGAGTAAGGTATCGTCTTATAGTGCAAACCCTCTTACAAGGGATAAAGAAACTGAGACTGCCTCGATCCTCCTCATTACCTCCGCAGAACTAATGATCATGTTGAGCAGTTCTTGGTGTGGGTCAAGGGATGGGGCTGGCACCAGCTGTGGGTCCTGGCTTGAGGCTGCCCAGCCATGTGCCCCCCCGATCCCTGGCCCTTGCCTCCAGTCACTGTGCATGGCTTGGGCACAAGTCCCAGCCTGCTGCAATATAAACCAGACCTGGCACCGGGAGAGCACAGCCTGTGGCACATCTTCCATGGCTATTTTTAGCTGCTTTTCCAGAGAAACAGGGATTATGCAGCCTGCCCCTGAGTGTGAGGGGTTACAGCTACTGCCCGCCCCCCCAGCACCTCCATGCTCAATGGAGCTGCTTCAGGATAGGCTTTACAGTGCTGTTGGAGAGAGCAAGCCCACAGAATGGAGACATGAGCATCCCATGGACACAGACCCCAAGCTCTGCTACTTTCTGGTTACCTACTAGGAAAGGAAATATGCAATGCAACCAGTTTAATGTTAACCGAAGCGACTCATTTTTACATACAAAGCTGTTTCGTTGTAGAACTTTGTTTCTGGAGAGGATCCTGGTGATCAGAGCTGTGGCAGTTTGGCTTGCAGGTCTGGTTTTACCTCATTGGCTTCATAAAGCACATCCAGAAGGTGCATATAGCAGTGCAGAACTAACACAGAGTGTTTAATCTTGATATGAAAATGGGGAACATTTCCTCAGGTTCTATATTTTGATCTTTTATGTGGGATAATAATTTTGGGGCTTCTTTTTTCTTTTTCAAGAAGAAACCCTGTGCTGAGCCCCTGGAAGCAGATGGGTCTGGAAGGAGAGTCTGGAGCCAGGCAGCACCACTCTGCACCCTTTGAGGGACATAGGACAAGACTCCCATGGCACAAGGATGCCTTCCATGCTTAGAAGAGCCTGACGAGGCTGTAGGCACAGTAGTACGGTCTCAAGCAACATGCCCTACCAGTAGAGCCATTCTCCACCTGCTGCTCCATCCTACAAGCTGCTCAAAACAAAAGGAACTTCTCACCTGTAGGAAAGCAAATAAATGCAGCTTGGGTCATTTCACCGCTCCTCTTGTTTGCCAGCAAAGCAGAACATGTTCTGCCTTGTCACACCAGGCTGAGCTGTAGGGATGACAGAGGGAAGTTAACAGGAGGTATGTGTGCAGGTTAGGAACTAAGTATTTAACTAGTTTTGGGCCATATGGGTCGTTCTGGAGTATAGAAGTGTGTGCCTGCCCCTTCACACCACCAGGAGATGGTAGATCTCATGCAGCAGCATCTGATATGGAGCACCTCAATGGTATTCCAGGTCATTAAACAAGGACATGGAGCTGTTGGAACAAGTCCAGAGGAGATCCATGAGGATGATCAGGGGACTGGAACATCTCCCATACGAAGACAGGCTGGGAAAGTTGGGGTTGTTCAGCCTGGAGGAGAGAAGGCTGCGTGGAGACCTCCTAGCAGCCTTCCAGTATCTGAAAGGGGCCTATAGGGATGCTGGGGAGGGGCTCATCATTAGGGACTGTAGTGACAGGACAAAGGGTAACGGGTTCAAACTTAAACAGGAGAGGTTTAGATTGGATCTAAGGAAGAAATTCTTTCCTGTGAGGGTGGTGAGGCACTGGAATGGGTTGGCCAGGGAGGCTGTGAGTGCTCCATCCCTGGCAGTGTTCAAGGCCAGGTTGGATGAAGCCTCGGGTGACATGGTTTAGTGTGAGGTGTCCCTGCTTATGGCAGGGGGGTTGGAACTGGATGATCTTAAGGTCCTTTCCAACCCTAACTATTCTATGATTCTATGATTAAAGTGTCACAGTACTCAGCCCACCCATCAGCCATTTGCTTGCAGATCAGAGGTGCTCTAGATCAAATTAATTCTTCCAATATTTCTGTAGTTTTCAACATTTGGGTATACACAACAGCAACAAGTAAAAAGGGGTCAGCAAAGAACCAGGACTTCAGGAACTGTGTTGCAGCACAGAAGTCAGGATCCCTCTTTCCCCTCTTTGATCCATCCATTTACACTGTGCTGTGGGATCTGTGTGTGAGCACTGACTTTTTGAATGTGCTCACCTCCTCCTTGCCAATTAAAACATTTAGCTGTTGCTGTTTGAAGTACCAGTGTATTCACATCTGCACTACAAAGGTCATGCATCTCAGCTCATAATACTGTCTTAGCCTACAATAGTTCGGCATTCACATGTAAAGAAGTGTAAATGCTGAACAATAAAAATATTAGACAATTCTTCTAAGCCTGTGTGTACACTAATATTCTTATTAGGCTAGAAAACAGATTATTAAGCACAGAAAGACTATTGCACTAATGCCCCTTATAAAACCAGCCTGAGTTTGAGTACTCAGAAAGCTGCTTATCTGTTCCTTTGGACTAAGAGGACTCAAATGCCTTTCAATTATTAAAAGGGATGCATTATGTCTCGGCCTAAACTTGGAAGCCAGAGGAGCCACAGACCTCTCTGAGACCTCTGAAGCACGTAAACGCCTTTAGATCCAAGCTCAGATTTTCAGAAAGAGCATGTGACTTCAGGATCTCTCATTTCTTTGTTTTCGATCAAACTCATTTCCAAGTGATTTGCATGAACACTCTTTCAAGCGCTTCAAGGAAAGCTCCAGCCTCAAGGACTGCGCCATCCTAGGTGATAACAGATAGACGTGCAGGGAGGGACTGGATGCCCTGTCCTATGAGTGCAGGTCAGTCCGATGCCACCTAACAGCCTTTTGTAAGCCTAATGCAGCACTGTAATCCTGAGAGGTCTCTGCATCAAAGGCAATCATCTCACTGGTAAGCTGCTAAAGCTTTGTAAATGGAATATTTCTTTGTCGAACACCAGACCTGAGTAAAAGCCAAGGTCCTGAAGGTTAGGGGATGATAGGGAAATACAGCAGACCTGCAAGGCTATTGGATATATTTTCTATTTGCAGATTTATGTGTCTGTCCTGGCATGTGTTTCTTGTCATGCATACAGTGTGAGCGCTGTATTTGACACTTTATATCGAGGAGCAAAGGACTAAAACAGTAGAGGGGACTAAATTGAATTGAATTATTTGTTTATCCTGCAAATCAACATCTGCTCAGATCTATTTCTTTCAACTCTGAAGTTGTTGTAATGGAGTATTTTGCCTTCTGCTCAGTCTAATTATAGACACGCGAGCCAAAAGCTCTTAATTTTGCTCATAGCCATCAGTGGGAGCTTTGCTCCTGCACTGAGAGCAGGCAGAGTTAAACCAAGCTGTGTTTTAAAGGCATTTTTTTCCCAGTAAGTTGTGTGCAGGTACCCATCTAAGGGGATGTTTACTGAATTCATTGTCTAGCTACTTTTCAGCACCAGTGAAAATCATCAGAGAACACAGGATGCCAAAGGATCAGGTCCGCTCAAGCAGGGATGGGAGGAGAGTGCTTGGGAGCACAGAGCTCTGCTATTGTCACCCTGCAGTGCCTGAGGTGACTTGTGCCACAGCACAAATGAAGCACCCCACACCACCCAGGACCACAGAAAGGATCATAACTCCATATATATCCCCCATAAAAGCCTTTCCTCCATGCTCACATGGAAGTACAGCTCCTGCAGGATGGAGGTGCCAGTCTGGGGCAACCATGGAACTGGTGGCTCCACTGAGCCCACCACAGACATGCTTTCAGGTTCAGTGGCACCAGGCAGGGGAGCCTGAGCCTCACTGTCCTCATACTTTCAGCTATGACATGTATATGACCTTAGCGATCAAAGTCATATACAGATGACCTTGATTGAACAGAGATAGAGATTTCTGTTCATCTCAAATTCTATCCTCCTGCCATCCCATGAGAGGTGCAGGTGTCCCACACTGTAATGATAAAGGATCATGGCTTAATCCTTTCAAATTTCATCCATTTGCTTGGAAATATGAGGTATCCCCATTTCAATAGGTCTCCAAAAGCACAGGGAAATCTTCAGCTGCTGACTGTCCTGATGGAAATGACATGGCTTTATTTGTAGCCTTGGGGCCAAACTAGGTTGGATACAAATAAATACAACTCCATTGTTGTCAGAGAAGTGTCTATATTGACTTACACTAAACAGGAAGATAACATTTCTTTGCCTTGATTGTTTTGGCACAGCTCATGAAGCAATGTGTCTGGCTTACAAGGAACTGTCAACACCAAACTTCAGATCTGCTATTGAAGAAAAGGAGCACTGGCAGGGTTTCCAGGGCTTCTGACCACAAACCTGACAGGAAAAAGGACATGGGGATAGAAACGTGCAGAGAAATTGCTCTTCCCTCCAGAGACATACCTGCCACTGCTCAGAACCTTTTTCTGGTCAGGAAAGTGTCTGAAGCATCTGGCAGCAAGTCCCTGCCCTGTGGCTCCTTGAGCTGTTGTCTGCCTGCCTTATTGCCCTACTGCTGCTTCTGCTGCTTATCAGCAGCCCTGGCTGGAGGCTACCCCAGTACAATGCATGGCCATTATTTCCTCTATAGAGTTGCAGAGCTGGGTAAGACAAGAAGCTATTCCCAGTGTTTGATATTCGCAGCTGTAGGTTGCAAACTAATTAACTCCCCTATCTAAAGTCATCTTCAGCACACCAACAAGGTCTTCTTTAAGCAAGGCTCGTTTAAAAAAGAGCATCTCGGTAGCAGTACTGGGCCTCATACATGTGGGGCTTTTCAGAGAAGCTCTGGGAGATGAGGAGTCTTTTGCCCCTAAGTCAGAGTCTTCAGATTTGAGTGCTTTTATCTCCATTACAAATATGCTCTGGAAAACACAGCTGTTGAAAGCAGTCCCTGTGCACGGGGCTGTATTGGCATACACACAGGAGGGGTCAGGATGGGTGGTAGTTTAACTTCTCTCCATGGACCTACAGCACCTTCCATACCTGATGTCTCTGGATCCTCCATCAGAGTGGCTGCCTCAAACATCCCATGGATCTCCCCCTGGATATGACATATTGGACCAGAATTTATGGCAAAAATTTGATATTGTCATATAAGTGTAAAGCCATTATAAAAATAAACACATAAATAACCCCCAACCAAACCACCACCACCAACCAAACCAACCCAACAAATCAAACAAACAGCTCCTCTGAAAATCAGGCCACCCATTCCCACTAGAAAGCTCAGTTGCAAGTTTATCCTCCAGAATCCCTGGAGAAGCAAAATTCCCTCAGTGACGGCAAATGCAGGAGTGGTCCGGATGTTCCCTGTAAAATGAGGAATAAACAGCTGGAGGGAAGTTAGTGCTGTGGTTAGCTATTGAGATGCTGCCTTGAAAATGGGCACAAGAGATCCAGGTCTAAGGGACATGGTAACCATCCTTGTTCCTCCAAACACTGGAAAACATCTACATTTCTCTGAGTGGTGCCTGGCTGGTCTTTTCAGTCAGATTTTGTGTTCTAACAAACCAGGGAAAAGGGTATGGAGTAGAGCTGGAATGTGCCTGGTGAAACCCTGTCCTGCACAAGTCAGTCCACTGGTTTGGATAGGGCCAGTGTTTGACTCTGCCAGCTGCCCTGTGTCTATAATCCTGTGTAAGGAGTATGGCAGTGGCTGGATGTAATTGCTGTGTCCCAGACATCTCTCTGCAAGTGGCACAGGGTTCTTCCAGCTGAAAGGCTTGGAAAATGAAGGTAACACTTAAGCAATATCCTTTCCTAGAGACCAAGCAGGAATTTGGAGCATTCAAATAGTCCATCCCCAAAGAATCTTTTCCAGGTCTGACCTCAGTCCTTGTGCATGCAGAGACAGGACTATGTAAATTTGTAATCAGTGGTGTGGACATGATTTAAGACACTATAATATGTATCTCACTATCACATCACAGTGCTTTGAATCGAGGAGCTCAAAGTATTGTATTTTCATGCATATATCTCAGATAACTCACTGTAAAAGAACTGTCCTTTGCAAACCAGTCTTTAGCTGATCTGCATCCTCAGATAACCCAGGGGTCATCTCAGAGTATCAGTTATGTACTTGAAAACATGGGTATAGGGTGGCAAGCAGCCATCCGCTCCTTCCTCTAAGCCTCCACCATCCGTTCTGCTCCCACCTCCTTCCCACAAGAAGAGAGGTTTCCTGCTGTCCTCATCGCCCTCCCCATGTGCAGCAGATGTGACAACAGACCCAAGGGCATCTCATTCTGTTCACACCTACCCTCTGGTTCAGTTTTGTTTCTATATGCAACTGCTGGTGTTGGCACCAAGCATGGCCTACTCCAAGGGACAGTCAGTACAGTGGCAGCCTGCAGCTGCCAGGAGCTGATGCAAGGGGGATAGAAATATGGGGAAAGTCACAAGTTTGGCCCTAAAACTGTGGTGAAAAACAACATAACTAATGCTGTCTCTATTGCGTATGTTGCTCTGTCAGAGGGAGCTCTACCCAGATGATCTTTCTGCATCTTGTTTTCTTAATTCCCAACTCAGAGGGCAAACTCTAAAGCCTCGCTGATGCAAATTTCCACTCCAGCCTACAGAAGCTTGGCAGCAGAGCTGAGCCTTTACAGGGTTGCTTGCTGCAGCCAAGAGCCTAAAATTAGACTTCTGATGCCACAGCCAGCACCCAAGAGGTGACCTGATTTTCAGAAGTGGGGAAATTTCAAAGCCTGATCCATGTATGGTGCGATACTCCACGGAAGCAGCCATGTCTGCAGCTGAATCAGCTGCTTAAACCCTGTTTTGTACCAGTTGGGCAGGTCTGCAATATGGAGGGAAACCATGCACGTAAACCCAACTGCTCTCTCATTAGGGAACTTACCTGCAGAGGTCTTTCATCTGTGGCAAATTTATTAGCCCACCTTGCCTCCTCCAAACTCTTCTTGCTGGCAAAAATGTCTGATCATCCCTTTCAGGTTTTGCAGTTGAGCAACTTTGCACATGTATTTATTCAGCTGATAACGGCATAATGTGCTTGCAAACCTCACCTCACAGGCACAGAATTTGCCAGACTATGGGGTTTATTTAAAAGTATAAATATATTTCATGGTTTCCAAATGAGCCAACGAAATATCTAGCCTCCCAGCCAGCAGCTGCAGTGCTGCTGGGTGGACACAAAGCCAGTCAGCTTCAGCAAGACAGTGACACATAAAACCATTTTTATAACAAAACCTGTGAGTGTATCAACCCCTTTGCACATGCTGCACCTTGGGGCCTGTGTTTGTTTTTGACCAAGGTCATCAAATGAATTATATCCTCATTGCAGGGTTTGTTAAAAAGGTCTTTGAAAGCAGATGGGATTGTGAAACCCTCTTTTACTACACCTAATGCATTGCAAATAACAGTGAAAAAACTGACAGCAGGCTGGAATGCTGAGAAAATTGCTTTGATAAACTAAAGTGTTTAAAATCAACTTTAATGTTATTGATTTTAACCCATGTCGGGAAGCTGAAGCGAGAAGAATTCTTTCTCGAGTAAATGAGTTCAGCGTCAAGCTTCTGTAAAATTGAAAAAACCAACAACACAGGGAGCAAGAATTAATCTGTGAAAAGCTGGAGATGTGCGAGCCATCTCAGATGAAAATAAACACGCCCCATGATCACAACAAAATTGTCTATTAAAGCTGTGAAACAAGAAATCAGCACTCGCTGGAGCAATGCCCGCAGGGAGCTGCTAAGTCACCGGGTCCCATCTCATCCCATGCTTGGGGACATAAAGGCTGTCTTTGCACCACTACATACTGGGACAAACAACAGTGCCCATCTCCTATAGGAATATGTTCCCAGAGTCATCAAAATACATAGAATCATAGGGTATCTCAAGTTGGAAAGGATTCATAAGGATCATGGGGGAAGGAGCAGGACCCATGAGCATCATGAAGACCAGTAAGCATCATAAGTTGGACTCCCTGCTTCTCACAAGACTACCTAATACTAAACCATATAACTAAAAGCATTGCCCAGGTACTCCTTGAACTCTGATAGGCTTGGTGCTGTGACCACTGTCCTGGGGAACCAGTTCCAGTGACTGAGCACCTTCTCAGAGAAGAACCTTTTCCTGATGTCTAATCTGAACTTCCCCTGATGAAGCTTCATCCTATTCCCTTGTGTTTATCACCTGCATTTCTCCTGTCCATAGAGCCAGGGGAGTGTTTGGAGCCCAAGGAACCAGGCAGTTCCCTCTCATACCTCCTCCAGGAGAGGCATCTGCTACAGGGAAGTGGCAGCACACAGGGCAGCTGCTCCACCAATATGCATCTGATGGATGTGTCACACTAGCATGGACCAGTATGCCTTGACTGTCAGGCCCATTGCACACCAGTCCTGCCAAACTGTCTGGAGGGGTAGCCAGCTCCATTCCTGGGCATTGGGATATCCCCCGTGCCAGCTGCCTGTGTCCTTGGGATCATCTCTCGTGCCCCAGAGGAGGAAGGAGATGGAAGCTGTCAGGGCTTCTCCAGATTGCTGTTTGTTATCGAAGCAGCTGGTCACTTGCCTTCAGCAATGAGAGCAGAACATATTACTCTCTTCAAGCTTTCCTGCTCCTCCTCCTTCCTCTGATCCCAGCCCTCCTTTCTGGCTCTGCAGGTCCCATTTCTGCTTAGGGATTGTGTGGCGTCTGTCCATCTCTGTTCAATGGTAGTCCAAGCAAGAAGACACAACCTTTAAATATCCAAAGTAACTCTATCAACAGCCCCAGAGAGCTGGGAAATTCTGTCTCCTGCCCAGGCCATGTCACAGAGCTGGGCTGGGACTTGGGGTCTTTGAACTGACCCCAGATTTAAGGCTTTAATGCCCCATCCTGCTCCATGTCCAAATCTGCTTGCACTGAGCTGAGCAGAGGGTCAGATTTGTCCAGGCTGCTTGCTTGCTTGCTTACTTCTTTTTCCTGGAAATCTCCCAGCCAGCTGCTGCCATGGCCTTGTCTTGTTAGGCTCACGAGGTCTGATAGGATCACAGCCTGAGATAGTACAACCGCAGGCCAAAACGATTGGTGTCATCTGCTCCTCACTTGTAGGAATAATAACCCAAAGACCCGATGGTGACAGGCCTGTAGGGTTCCCCTTTGGGGTCCTTTTGTCAGCAGCACCTGTAGATGTTACGTCTTCTAGGTCCCCCTTTTAAAAAAGCACAAAACATCTCTGGATTTGTCTCTAGGCTGGTATATACTATTATGTAGAACAGCTGCTTAACCCCTGAGGGCTCTCCTTTTGGCTCAGAGTCTCAGGATGTGGAAGCCAGATAAAAACAAAATCTCCCGATGAAATATCTCTGCTGGACTGGGGACCCATGATAGGAGTGTAGGGCCCCCAGCCCCAGCTTGCCACGGGCAGCACAGTGGTGTCATCCCATTTCGTGACTTGATCTGTCTCTGCCATAGCCCACTCCACTTTCTGATGGCAGCTGAGGCTTTGCTGCTTTGCTTTTTGCACATACCAGCACAACCCCTCTGGGTATTAAATCCTACCTCAGGTACAAGTCTTTCAAAATATATATATCAATATGCACTATTTCTGAAAGCCTACTGGAATCTGCAAAGCTGCTATTGTTGAATTAGAGGTATTTGAGGGGCAAACAATAATAATGGTAATACTATGTCTCACATGGACAGTTTAGGATAACGACTGTTCCTTGGGTGGTCACTGCAGGCTGGACCCCACGTGGCAATGTCCCCCAACTTGCCCTATCCCACTGTTTGCTGGAGACCATGGGACTACCTACATTCGGAGCCAAGGAGCCAATTGTGGGCCACAAACAGCAGAGCATGACATAAAAAAAGAGGGTGTGATTTAGCCCTGCAGATGTATTTTTAGACTTTCTATTTTGGACTACTCATCTCTAGCATAACATCTGTTGGATCATTTTATAGCTATGATATTGTTTACTGGTGACCGGCTGACACTGACACTGCAGGGATTTGCTAATAGTATTTTTTTCTGTGTAGCTGTAGATACATGTTTCTGGAAGCAGTGGGGATGGGTGAAAGACCTGTATTTAAACATGACAGCAAAGGGAATAAATTCTTAAACCAGTAATTTTCTTGGTACTTGTAGGATCATCTACTCTGCAAAAGACAAAAGAAGCAAGCTGCAGGCTGACACTTGCTATTCAGAGATTACCTTGAATTTGACCCTTCTGCTCAATTTACTCTGTAGAAGCTGCTGAAATGGTCATGTCCGAATGCCACAGGGTCAATTAATCTGGGCTTTGCAGTTGCAACTCTGTCCAGGGGCTCCATGGTTTCTGCACTGTTAGCTCCTGTGAGAGCCTTATCTACAGGGCACATGAGACAAAGGAGTAAGGGGGCTTTAAATGATAAAATTGTGGTTTATTCCAACAAAAAAGGAGGTAGAGGGAAGGGGAGAGGCATAGAGGACAGGTAGCTTCCATAAGAGGAGAATCAATCCAGGCTGAATTTCCAGCAAGGCACATTTAGATGCAGTGCGTAATGGAGATTACATTGATTTTCCTCCATTTACTGTAAGGTAACTGCTAGTGAAACTGTAACAGGAAACTTAGAAATGCTCTTCACAGAAGCTATATTTAGGCAGACACACTGACATGATACCACTGAATAAAATAAACATGCAGGAGACAACCAGTCCTGAGAGACTTTCAGCTCCATCCACATTACATGCAGCAAGGCGAGTGGATTCTCAAGCTATGTGACCTTTACAGTAGAAACATATAGAAAACCATCAGGCTGCTGGGCCACAAACCTGTGTAAGCTGGAGGTGTCTCACTTAAACATGAGTGTTTTGCTCTTCCCTGCTAAAACAAAATGCCTGCTAGATGGCCAGAGCATGGCTCCTTGGGCTGCTGCTCCCTTTTATATAACAGGATGATTTATGGCTTGTTGTCAACAAGAAAAGAGCAACAATTTGTTTGCTGTGCAGGCTGGGGGAGATGAGTTTTCTCAGAAGTCTGGGTGTTTTCTGGAATTAGGGGGCAGCTGCTTCTTTAAAGCCTCTGGCATCATCTCCTGCATGAAATTAAGCCGTACACCACGTCCAGCTGCCTGGTCTCAATGATGCCATCACAGTGTACGCAAGGGCCTGATTTTCCATGGGGCATCCAAAGCTTTACCCAGTTGCCTGTGCTGAATTCCCAATTGCTCCTTTCTCACAGGCAAAGGGCACCTTTCCCCAGAAGGACAGCTCCTAGAGTCCCAGGGAGAGCAAGCAGCCCTGTGTCCTGAGGCTTTGCTGGATTTTAGGTCCTGCTAGGGTCTTTCCAGAGCAGCCATGGAAAAGTCACTTAGCTCCCCTGTAAGTGGGAGCAATGATGCTTTCCCTCCTCACAGTCTGCACGTGACACACGCTATGTAAATATTTAGTATTTGAGCCAACTAATGCTTGCCGGAGTGGCACAAGTGAATATCAGATCTGCAAACATTACGTCCAGGAATGCAGCAGAGAACACTGTTTATTTTTATGAGCTAAGTAAGTGCACACCTTCTCCCCTTTGCTGCAAAGGCTGCTCTGTGATGGGAGAGAAAAGGATGAATGTCTGAATGCTGTACCAAATCTCACCTTATTCTTTCCTGTACAGCATCCACATTGAAGTTAGCCTCACAGGCATTAAGGATGAGATGTGAAATGACCTTCCTACTAGGCTGGAAGACCTCAGGGTGCCACCACCACCACTGCCCAATAGCAGGGGAAAACAGGGAGTTTCGGCAGGTAGCAGTGAAACTCACTGCTGAGGCTCTGAAGAAATGGATGTCAAGGCCAAATACCCTCAGAGATAAGAAAGCAAAGTCAGAGGATGCTGTTGGGCAGGCAAGGTCTGCAAAGGAGGCACAGGGAGCTATGCCAGCTGGTATTTGCCATGATCCATGCTTGAGGATACCTCCTGAGCAGCTGGGGAATAAAGATAATCCACACAGGCAGAGGGTATATTTCAGCTCAAGAAGGTGACCCATGTAATCTACTCTTTGTTATCAAGCAAGCCCATTGTTTCCCATCTTCTGGTTTATAACAAGTGCCAAAATGATGGATTCATTTGTGGGAATAAGCCACGTGAAATCAAGCCTTTGTTTTCGCATAGCTGGGTTAAGTCACTTCTCTGTGCATTAAAGCAGGTTTTATCTATCTGCCCACCAGAAAATAAATTCACAACTCTTAACCCAGATTGATTGCTAGGTTGGGGGGGTGGGTTGCATGAGTAATGCCTTATTCCATTTCATGCACGCTCTTAATGTTTGGTTACATTAATCACACAAACCTGATTGCTAGGCCATTTCTTCTGCCAGGCAGAGGCAGAACCCCCTTGCTCCGTGGTTACAGACTGCAGAACACACTCAGTGCTGAAGCCACAAGCTAAAATAAATATGTTGCATAGATATTTCAAACATTTGCAATGGCTCAAAATCCAACTGTTTCCAGGATGAGTTTCTGTATGAGTTTCACTTGTTACAGACAAGTGTCTGTAAGGCACCTCTACGGCTTTTGCCGTGTGCACGCTCCATCTTTCAGATGACTCCTGTGGTAAACCAGCACGAGACATCTACTGCAAAAATCTGCTGCAAGACAATTAGATGTGTTTGCTGGTGCCACTCATCCTCGTTATATTTAGCAACACGAGCACCAGGTGGGCCAGCGAGGGCTGACCCGCTGCAAGTGAGACCATGGGTGATCTCACTCCCCTGCAGCCCGATGGTGTGAGAGGGGAGGAGGAGGTGTCAGCGGAGGCCAAGGCGAACAAAGGATGTATGTCACTTTTCAGTTATTCTGCTGTCTTTTTTATCATTTGGTGTAGGTCACAGGGAGGCCACTGGCCAAGGCAGAGACATCTCTGACACCTCACTGGGGAACGTTTCTCCACAGCATCAGTAGCTTGATCCAAGTGGCACCTGCTCAATAGGAATCCATATGCACCAGTGCAGTTGGAACCAGTGGCATCTTTAAGCAGAAGAAAGAGCACAGTCCAGAGGTTGCACCCCCAAGAGATGGTGTGATGGGGCACAATGCTGGGGGAGGGAATTGAAGCCTGGAGAAGGGTGAAACATGCGTAAGGAGTTGTGGACACAACACAAGCCGTCGAGTGCCATCTGCTGCTATCTGGAGATCATGTTAGCTCTGCGAAGGGCACGACACTTAGGGGTCTGCCTAATATGGAAGAAAAAGCAGGAATGAGCTCAGTGGTGCAGCATCTGATCTCCCAGGCTATGGGCAAGCAAGGAAGGGGTCTGGAAATTGTATAGATCCACCAGCTGGCTCAGCACAGCCCTGATGCAGAGTGCAGCCCTGCCCCTGCACTGGAGAGAAAAGACTCTCCTGGTGATGTTTTTCTTGCCACCAGACGTTAATAACGTGGTGTGAGGTCCTTGCAGTCAAGCAACTGCTGCCCTTTGTCTTCCCACTGCAGAGCTCTCTGGGGTGATGGTTTTTGCTGCTGTGGCTGGTTTTCATGGTCCTTGCTGACAGCGTGCAGGGCCTACAGTAGCAGAGAGGCCAGAGCAAGGCTGGCAAATGACTCACAAGAGCAACGGAGCAGCTGTGGCTCCCAAAATAGTTGGGTTGTGCCATTTCAGTCCCAGTAGGCCAATGTCAGCATCCATACGGAGCAATCAGGAAGCCTTCTGGGCAACGTTTGCTGCTTTCACAGCACTTCCTTGTCTTCTCCAGATGATTGGAGCTGCTGCACCGGGATGTGACCCATGGGCCACCAAGGGAACTTCACTGCAAAGAGGGTGTGTGACACATGGTTGCCTGTTCTCCCCTCCCATAGTTCACAGCACCCCAAATCATGCCTTAATCATGACAGAAAATCCCCCCTTGCCCATGCCTGACTCAATGAAACTCAACCCCTTCCCTTGACTTCCTCCTTGACCTCTCCCTGAATGCAAAGTCAAGTCCAGCTCTAGTGTCTGTGCCTTGCTTCAGTGCAAGGTGAGCTGTACACACAGAGCTGAGGCTCCTGAGTAACTTTACTCTCAGACAATGCAAGGCTTGCAACTTTCAAACAAGTGCCTCAATGACTATTTCATTGCAGCATCACGCGAGTTTGGCCCCTCCTGTCATTCCTTTAGGAAAGACTGAATCCATTAGGAGGGCAGGTTCGTTTGTCAGCGGTGTAACAGCTGCAGTTAAACACAGTTCTCCTCCCTACCATGCAGCTGACCAACTTGTTTACAGGCCTACCCTGATCGTCGGGCCGCGATACCACAACCCAGTCCATGCAGCACTCAGCACTGAAAACAGTGATTTCTTTAAAAATATGGATGCATCACAGAAATGATGAGACAGCTTCTGGGTGGAAAATGCTCAGTTTTCTGTTGCCAGACTCCCCATGAGCACTGCAAACCAAACCCCTTTCTTTAACAAGAGGCAAAAGAACCAATACAAATTGCTGTTTTTTCCACCTAGGAAGGGTTTTGGCTGTTGTGAGCTATTGCACAGTGCCATTTCTGGCACCCCACTGGCAGCAGGGGAGCTTTGGGCAGAGCCATTGCTGTAGACTGGGGGATGTTGGGGTGCTCGGTACAGAGCAGGGGTGAAGAAGGCGGCACGTGCCGTGTCTGCCAGCAGCACCTGCTCACTGTGAGTCAGCCGCGGGGCGGGAGGCTCTTGAGAGAGTATAAGAAGGAAAGCAGATATTTAAGATATTAGTCACAAACATTATGGCTCGATCAAGAGCTGCTGGAGGCTGCTCCGGCCGCCACGGCTGAGGCGAGGGTTGAGGGGTCTCGCTCAAGAGCATGGCTGGCTCTCAACGTTCTTGTGCCTCTCCACACCTACTCCCTTGCCAGCACTGGGGAAACCCTCCTGCCATGTACCTGCCTGTGTGGCTTCTCTGTGAGACAGCCCAGGACGCTGATCCAGCTGGAAAATAGCAGGGAAGGAGAAAGAATATAAATCACAGAACCACAGAATCACTGGGGTTGGAAGGGAGCACTGGAGATACACTACTCCAACACCCAGGGCGAAGTTAGTCCTCATGTTGAGGTGAAATATCTTGTGGTTTAGTTTACAGACGTTGCTCCTCGTCCTGTCTATGGGCACCACTGAAAAGAGTCTGGCACCATTCTCTTGGCATCTAATAAACAAGAGGATTTTCCCCACAGCTAGATCTCTGCTGCTGTCTTCACCAGACCCTGGTACCCTCCTGCAAGCACGGTTAAGAGGATGGAGCAGGGCAGAAGCAAGTTGCTGGAAGGGAGGAGTGGGAAGGGTTGGTTTATCTGCAACTCAATGTATTTGGGCTAATGACCCAGAGATGGGTCACTGGCCTGGGCTGGTGCATCACTTTCAGACCTTCAAAATCTCCAAAGGAGACAATGCAGCAGTGGCTTCCCCTCCCTCACACTGCCTTATGCACCTCATCCTGCCCCTCTACTCTGCTCTCCTGAGACCTCACTTGGAGTATTGATTGTGTGCAGTTCTGGTGTCCTCAACATAAAGAGGACATGGAGCTGTTGGAACAAATCCAGAGGAGGCCATGAGGATGATCAGGGACTGGAGCATCTTCCATATGAAGACAGGCTGGGAAAGTTGGGGCTGTTCAGCCTAGAGAAGAGAAGGCTGCATGAAGACGTTATAGCAGCCTTCCAGTATCTGAAAGGAGCCTATAGGGATGCTGGGGAGGGACTCTTCATTAGGGACTGTAGTGACAGGACAAGGGGGAACGGGTTCAAACTTAAACAGGAGAGGTTTAGATTGGATCTAAGGAAGAAATTCTTTCCTGTTAGGGTGGTGAGGCACTGGAATGGGTTGCCCAAGGAAGTTGTGAGTGCTCCATCCCTGGTAGTGTTCAAGGCCAGGTTGGATGAAGCCTTGGGTGAACATGGTTTAGTGTGAGGTGTCCCTGCCCATGGCAGGGGGGTTGGAACTGGATGATCTTAAGGTTCTTTCCAACCCTAACTATTCTATGATTCTATGATCTTAATACAGTTCACACTTGGAAACTCATTAGGTCTTCAGTGCAAAATGGACATTGAAGGTAAACCAAGTGTATCTCCCAAACAGGAGAATAAGGATTATTGCATGAACAAAGAAAATACAGACTGTATCATCTAAACATAAGAATTCAGAGATTGAAACTGCTTTGCATTAATAGCTGTCAATTTAATTTTAAGTACTGACTGAAATATATCCTACTAATAGGTAGGAAGAGAGGACACACTGCTATTAGTAAATTTAGTTGAAATGCTTCTGCTGAGACATTTTTGCTAGCAGAAACAGTAATTTTTACATTAAAAAGCATTTCTCTTTCCATAACAGAAACCCAAGTTTTCCTGAAGGGAGCCAAATGCTTCAGTGTAGCTAAACCTTCATTGTGTCAGAAAATATCTTAGTTGGAAAAAGGAAGGAAGAGATAAGGAGAGGATTTTCCTAGTCCACTGCAGCCATTAGCAACTTTGCTGCTTTGATATCTTGATTTCATGACCTCTAATAAAAAACTTAAGCTACAGACAAGGAAAAGTCCAAGCACAATGAGGTTATTTTTCTTCCATCTCTACAAAATGCTTCAATAAATGCTTAGCACAAGGCAAGAAGTTCTGATAAGAGATATTGCCAATAAATTCCCAGCTGTATTAGGGTGTAAACATAAAAGACAAGGAAAAAAAAAAGGTAATGATTTATGTTAAGAGCATTCAGGATGGAAAAAGTAGTTGCTATAAACAAAACCAGAGGTTTGAATTAGATCTTTAGTTTGGTTAGCCCACCTACTTCAGTCTGGCTCAGGAACTGAAGGCAGAATCTGGCTTTTTCAGTGTATTTCTACCATTTACATATCACGTCTATGAAAATGTGTTATCAAGCTTAAATTGTTACTTCTCATCTGTTGCCTGAATGTGAGCCCTTTGCACAAAGAAGTAAGACTACATGGCCACATTTCCCTTACAGTAAAACAAATGAGAGCAAGGAGGGAATAAAAGCCACCAGCAAGACCCACTCCTTCTGTTTAAAATTATAGATGTAAGCAAAGAGCCCAGGGAGCAGCCCATATTAGGCAAAGTGCAAGCTTTTCTTGTAAAAAGTTTGAAGAATTGGAAGTCTGCTGTCCCCACTTACAGTCATCAGTGCACTTGTGTACCGCAAATGAAAACAAAAGATGCAAGGATACCCGAGTGAAAGGAAGGGCTTTAAACTCCTCACTGTAGGGACTGAGGGGTGGATGGGGTGATGAGACGCACACAGAGGGAAATCATGGGGTCACCCCGGCTTTGGCTTGATACTCACAGCCAAGCTGGGGTGAGCATTACTGCTGTACTCTCTCTGCAACCAAGAGGGGATCTTTTGGCCATGCTCCCCAAGAGAAAGGACAGC
Source organism: Agapornis roseicollis (assembly GCA_002631895.1). Classification (NCBI taxonomy): domain Eukaryota; kingdom Metazoa; phylum Chordata; class Aves; order Psittaciformes; family Psittacidae; genus Agapornis; species Agapornis roseicollis. The sequence continues at coordinate 23,709 of NDXB01008314.1, read as the reverse complement.
TGCAGAGAGTTCTGTGTCCTGGGGGCTTATCCACATTGCCCATCTCCGCTCTTCAGGTAGTGGTGATGAGCCATGCTCAGTTCCACAGCTGATGGTGCTTTGCTTGGGAACCCAGCAAACAGCACACCACTCCCCCAAAGCACCATCAGACAGACTGTGTGCATCTACAATACAATACTCTGCCTGTGATGACAAAACCAGAGCTCGTTTTACCTGTGAGAGCCTCACTGTACGTGACAGTGCTGAGTAATCTAGCTAGGATATTGCAGGTAACCAAACCTGTTCGAAACATGATGTAACGCTATACCTGGGTCAGGATCCCAGGTATGATTTTTTGCCAGCTCTGTAGCTGAAAATGTGCTTTCTGGTATCTGGTCTCTATCAAGCTTCAGGGATCAGATTGGTTTATGAACCTGCTTATATTAAGAACAAACAATTTATCACTGCAGATTTTCCGTGGAGTTGCCCTGCTGTTGTTCTGGTTTCACAGCTACCTGCCCCCAAGAGCTTTAACCATGACCCATGGCTTCTGGGAGCTGTGCAGCCTGTGGTGACCCTGTGGATACCTCTCCCTCCTTCTGAGCCTAAAGCACACCTTAAATCTGGTATTTTCAACCTTTCTTTTTATTATTCCTGTAATTCTTTCTGCAAAGAGTCTTCGATCACAAGCATTGCATAAAGGGTGCTGGTGGATAACTTGAGCGAGAATGGTACGCTCTCTACCCTTTACACACAGGTTTTTTCAGTGTGTGCTGTGGATTTTGGGTTGGTTACACCACAATCAGTAAGGTGTGTTTTTCTCCAGATAGACTCCACATACCATACAGTATGTTTAAAATTGCTGCATCGACAAATCAAAGTAAACAACCTTCTCTCCTCTGTGAGATGATGAAAAACATAAATTATGTAGTCTTTAAACAAATGGTAAAGAGTTTCCTTATTAGGCTTCAGGGTCCTGTGTGTGTATATGCCCATTGTAAAATCCTTGTCATTCCTGGGTCTGTAGGTCTGTATAATGTTCTTCACAGGTTCAATTGAGTGGTCAGCATACCATGCTTTGGCTGGAGGATCTGACATAGACACACACACATCATGCATATATATATATATTTATAAACTACAGTGAAAAAGTTAAAATCTCTGCTGCTTCTTTGCAGAAATTCTCTTGGGGGTGAAAGCTTGCCTTGCTTTCAGTATATTTCCTCTTCCATTTCCCTTCCATAGCATTTTCTCCATTTCTTGGCTTGTATAGAAATGTCTTCTACATTTAACCTCTTGCTTTACAAGTAAGATGCAGGCTGGGGACATAACCTTGTCCTTCCCAGCCACATAAGCTCTAGTCAACCTCCATATTCCCCAGATGATGGTCCCAGTCACATCCTCATCCACTGCCCTTCCCTGCCCACCACCTTCTCCTGGCTACAGCCATCAAAGCACCTGAAAACTAGGTAAGACCTTGGTTCAAAACTGAAAGAAGGCATTGAAAACACTAAATAAAAATGTATTGGCAGCTTTGCTCACCTTCTCCATAGCAAGCTGGGCTGGGACAGACATCTGATCTGGGTGAGCTTCCTTGGGGCAGTGCTTGGATAGGGCCACGGGGTGCTGTGCTCACTGCCCCATGGGCAGGGGACCAACCTGCAGGAAATGGCTCCTTTGAAACAGGACGTTGCTGTGACCATCAGCTACCCCAGAGTGCCTGTGAGCATGAGAATCACAGCACCGGCCTTCCTGGAATAAATAATTTTGCCTAAACAAATAGCATCTAGTTCATTATACTTGTTATGGGACATATCTTGAATAAGGCAAATACTGAGGTTATCAGAGAGATATGTTTTATCTAAGGCAAATGGCAATTTTTAAGGGGGTCATCACTGTTGACTGATTAAACATGATCCTGATGGGCTGCCTGGCATGTACTTATCCATAGATATGCCTCACTTCTTCTGGGTAGCCTTTGAGAGCAAGAGTCCTGGTCTCTTGCCCAACTTCTATTTCCCATGCAATTACCTGTTATCTCAAAGCAAATGTACAACCAAGGAGAAGAACCAACAAGAACTTTGCAGAATGGGGTGCTGAACCACAGCTAGGCCTCAAAGGATTAGAGCAACACAAATAAGGAGTGTGTGTAGCCAAATGTACTCACTATCTCACCACTCCGGCAATTCTCTATCTCCTTTCTATAGCAGCTTTTCACCTCACCATGTTGCTGTGTCTCATTGGAGATGTAACTCACATTAAAAGTAGAAAATCTTTCAAGTTACTCTGAATCAATGAACAACCATCCCAGGACCAAGCCATGAAACTGCATTCTCTGATTAGTCATTTTCTTCCTTCTTATTTCTCATGGACTGATAAGCAACTGTTAATATCTTTGAAACTACAAATGAAACTGGAAAACCAAGTACTGCACAGGTAAACCAGCTGGATTAAGGATATCTTCAACTACATAATCACCTCAATTTTCTTGCCCCATTGCTAACAATTGCTCTTTGCAGTAGCTGAGCAGTTTGCTAGCACTGAGGAGTCCACCAGCATGATTCCCCGAGACAGCTGGTGGCATTGCCTTTTTCTGAAAGCTGGAAAAATGGGAAACCAGGATATTAAGGTGAAAATTGTCACTTTTCCAATTACTAGGAGTGCTCAGCTTGAGATTTTTCTGAGTGTTCTGTGTTTTATAGCATCAAGCAGAATCTGTGGTTTGAACATAAAGAGTTTGCACTGGCTGTGAGCACTCAGACATCTGGAAATCTGAAGTCAAGTATTAATCCAGTGCTTGTGCCGTTATATGTCTACTGAGGCACAGTCAAGTCAATGGGTATCTCCTACATCTCCCCTCTCTTCCCTTCTCCACTGCATACATACAAGCATGCTCAGCAGACCCACGAAGGGATAGGAGAGACGAAAGAGCAAATAATTGTTGATGTTCAGGGACTTCACCCTAGCTCTCCACAGAAAAGGCTCTTAGGTGTTATAAAGCATGGTGACAACATATCACAGTAAAGTGGGTGTCTCATACAGCACACACAGAAAATGAGGAATACACTAAAAAAATTGCATGTGAGCTATTTGTGAAGCTTGCAGGACAGGAGGTGCAAACGAAGACAGTTTCTCCAGCCTGGTGTTCAAACACCCTCCTTCAACCATCTCTTCTCCATCTTCTAACTCACCACCTGCTTTCTTCAGCAGACAATGAAAAAGCCCTTCTAGAGCCCTGTGTGCTCCCACTGGAGCCCCCAGCCCTTCCTGGAACACCAAGATGGAGAGGATGGAGGGAAGTGGCATGCTGCACTGAGGGAAAGAGTCTCATATCTTGTCTTACAATCAACCAAGTCTCCAGCCAGCTGGATTTGCCTGAAGTCTGGGAGCAAAAGAGAAGGAAATCACCTCTGTCACTGCTGTTGCGTGGGTTTGCTCCTTGAACCCGGCTTGGCTGCGCATCCCCACCATGTGGGAGAAACCCTGGAGCACAAGGGATGTGGGCACCAGGCTGTTCACCCATAGGAATATTGGCCACGTGGGAGATGTCCCAGCTGTGTGCTGAATAAAGCCTCAATCAGATGGCACAGGGTCTTGACTGAAACCAGTCTCTGAGTTGAATCAGGGAAACTGTTTTCATTTAAAGAGGCATTTTCTAAGGTGATGGGCAATTTGAAGGCGATTTTGGCTCTGATTTCCTAGCACTCACCACAGTTAACTTCTTTAGATCGCTGCTTTTAAACCCCCCTGGGGTAAGACTATCCACAATTTTTTCCCTGCTTTCATCACTATCAGTCTTTCATAGTGCCACGTAATTTTTATCTGACTACTCTTGTCCTGCCTGATGAGAATCCCCTGGAGTTTCAGCCCTTGCATCCTCACCCTTGACTTTGAAGCAGAAAGGGTCATAATCTGACAAACTGGGAGGAAAAAAGGCATCTCATGCATGGAAAGCTAGAGATAAGCATTTAAAAATATGCCATTTTACCTGAGTTGAGATTTTCTGACATCAGTAATTCAATGCAGTTTAACATAACATTAGGGACCTACCTCATGCTTCATTTACCTCATTGAAAAGCCAGAATAAACCCATTCTATTTAAAAGGTATTGGAGGTCACCAGTAGGCGTATGAAATCTAGGCAAATTTACATGATGTAGGAGTCCCCAGCTTTTCAGCCACAGTGTAGCTATTAAGTGAACGATCAGCGGTTCATTATATTAATGTTGGCATGCAGTACAAGGTAGCAGATGACTGGGTAACACATTTCAAATGATCGCTGTGAATCAGATTTAGCTCGTGCTTTCGTTGAGGGCTGCTCACCATTATCTCCTGTGGAGACTGTTTCAGGCATCAGCTGCAGAGGGTCATGTACTGAAATGCTCCATCCCTATAGATCAATAGGTGCAGACAGAGCTGGAGCAGGAGGTCTATGATCTTCACACCTATGCCCAGTAGGAGCAGGCTGAGCACTGCAAAAAGCAGCCACTGCATGCACCAGCACAGCACAGCTTCAAAGCCCCATTGCTGCATCTCCTAACCAGGGTGGAAAGCACTGCCCATCCCCACACTCCCAGGACAGTTTGTGATGGGGCAGGACCAATAAATAGATGCTGTTTACATCTCCACTTCCTCCTTCTAAATGTCAAAAGGATTATGTGGTATAGTTTGCTTTCGTACGCAGTGTTTGTGAAGTGCATCCCACGTTTCCTGCTCAGTTTTGCCCATGCATGCACTGATTGTGTGGATACTGCCTTATCTTTATCCCAGCTAAGCTTTTTTTATCTGGACTCTGCTGTTTATTGCTTAGTACATCCCCATATAGTCATTTGGCAGCTGAACACATGCCTTGTGAAAGGAAGGAAAGAAGTAGAAGGGCACTTACAGTAGACTTAGAGACTTACTACAGTAACCAGCAGTTTGTGCCAGACACTATACAGATAAAACATTGATTAGAATTCCAAAACCTACCAAAATCCAGAGATTTTAGGCTGATTTTTCTGTTATTTCTCTACCGCACATTACTGGCTCAGAATACCATTTTTCAGTGTACAGACCCATACCAATACTACTTTTCCATATGGGTAAAAGAAAGACTCTGAGCACAAGCACACAAGTCTCCAGCAGAGATTTGCAGCTCTGCTCCTCCAAACAGCTCCCCAGCAGTGGTAGTGGCTGAACAAAGCACTCCCCTGAGCACTCAGGAAGGAGGAGCAACGTCCATGACCCAGCAGTCTGCCATGGAGGAGAATTGCTAATGGCATTTCCTATCTCTTGGCAAAAGATGCTGGTGATCACAATTTCCATTTCTACCCATTCCCACCTCTCATTAGACCAATTTGCCTCCTGCAGCAAAGCAGAAGAATAAAATACTTGTGACACTGGTACATGCGGTCACCTCAGTGGCCAGCATAGCCAGACATGCAATGCAACTCATTTAAGAAGTCAGTGTCATCATTTAAAGGCATTATGGCTTTTTGTTTGTTTTTCCCTCATCCCTCTCTCTTCATCCCACTGGGGTTTTGCCACCAGAACTTCTGGCTTCATTTTTGGCTTCCACCACAGGCAAAAACACCCACAGTGACCAGCTCAGCCTACTGTGCTGCTCAGCCTGAGCTGATATCTGCACAGCTCCTGGAGTAACAACATGCCTGTAAGGAACGGATGGTCAGGTCACAATGCTCCCTCTACATCCATGGAAGGACTTCAAAACAGTGTAAATGTTGCTGCACCCAGTATCCAGATCCAGGAACATGGCTTACAATCCCAAAGCAGGCACCTGGCCTCTCCAAGCTGCTTTCTGACCAGGAGTTGCTTGCAGGCAGCAGGGCTGCATTGCTTACACTACAGATCCACATCCAGGTTGCTTGATTCTGAAGTCAGTTGTGCCAAGTCAGTGGATGGATAGGATAGTGAGAGGGTGGGAGCACCAGGGCAGCCTCTGGGGTCACTCTTTCCAGTGACGCTGCTGTCACTTCTACTGCACTGGATAAGCGCCAGCTGTGGATCTGGCCATGTACTGTGTTTTCTTTTTCTCCCGAAAGCTGGATGCGAAAGACAGCTCTCCTGATGCACCAGCACTGCTCCTTGCTTTCTGTTCCCCAGAAGGAGAGCAGGCAGCCAGGGACTGGGTCCTGTGATGATCCATGCTGCAGAGCTGGGCTTGGAGCCCCTCAAACAGCAGCAGTGCTTGGATGAAGCAGCTTCATTCCATCTGCAGTGAACACAGCCTGTTTGCAAATCCGGATCTCAGCAAGTCTAAAAAATCCCAAAGTAAAGATATCCTGTGATTTAAATGGGACATATCTTATTTAAACATTCATTTAGGAAAGAGTTTAGCTCTTAATCCTCCCTCCTTGAGCCAGAAGGGAAGGCTCTGTCCCCACTGTTTTCCTCCAATTGTATAGCAGCTCTGAAAAATCATTAGACCCTTAGTGAAGTTTAGATACAATGGTGATGGGAACATCACAAACTCCTTAGAAAAATAAATTTGCTTTGACTGCTGTAAGTTAATTGGGGATTTATTTTCCTTAAAGCTCTTAGACCCACCTTTCCAGTGTCTGGGTGGGTTTGAATGGGGTTCAGAGAGAGGCCCAACATTCAACCTGGGCTTTGAATAGGATCCCACAAAGCATTTGCTTCGTTCAGACCCCGAATGCGATGGCGAGTGCCCAACAAGTGAGTCAGTGAGGTTCTGTAAATCTGTTTATCAGACAGCAACAATCATTTGTGGAAATGTCTTTTGTAGCAACAGAAGAGTCTACTTGATGGTAGCACTGACTAATGTAAATGAGGATTAATTAATGTTTTCCTGCAGTGATGTTGGCACTGATAGCACCTTATTCATGTAATTTAATTTCTATTGACAGGCTGCTAATGGAAATGGAGAGCAATGGGTGTCTCTTCCATCAGGCACGCTCTGCTGCAAAAATAATTCTCCGAACTGGCAGTTGGACTCATTCATTGCTGGAAACGTGAGGCAGTAAAAGAGGACGAGTCAGAAATGGGAAACAAAGGGACTTATTGTCTGATTTGTAGCAATTGGATAAATCTGGGGCTTCAGGCCTGGTTTGGGCTCAGCTGTCCCTGAAGCCCAGTTTCAATTCAGCCCCAGATCATAGTTGTGCAGCTTCACAGTGGGAAAGGGCATATTTAAAGTGAGCATGGGGATGTGCAGGCAGTCCCACAGCTCAGGGTTTGGGGAAAGAGAGGCTCAGCTCCTGACCTCCCCCTCACTTGCAGCCCAGCACTGCAGCCAGGGTAGGAAGGGTACAGCAAGGTCAGTGTGCACCAACTTGGGTCCTCCCTTCCCCACAAGGGAATGCTACATGTTGAATGGAGTCTTGGCTGGCATGCTTTAGTGTGAGGTGTCCCTGCCCATGGCAGGGGGGTTGGAACTAGATGATCTTAAGGTCCTTTCCAACCCTAACTGTTCTATGATTCTATAGTTGCAGAGCAGGCTCTACTTCGATTGGGTCCCCCAGAAAGCCACTGGTGTTATTCCAAAGCAGTAACCAGAAGTGACTGCTGATGTTCAGGGTTCGTTTTATGTCCAGCAAAAGACTCAGGTTATACCCCTGTATGAACTGAGATGTTCTCTTCTGGTGTTCAACTCCACACCGCTTCCAGTTACTCTCCTTAATGTTTTGAAGTGGAATTAGGGAACTGCAGTTCATCAGAAATCATGGAATTAAGAAAACAGAAATAATCTATAAAAAAACCCAAACCCCACAATATATTCCCTCTTGCCTAGCTAGTTCATGTTCAAAATCCACATACAATTTTTTTTTCTCTGCTTAAAGTAATTAATTTTGCACATTGCTTAATTCTTGAGCAAAGATACACTTTCTAAGTGTCCTTTTCTCCATGGGAATTCATGGTAAATTTCCAAGGAACAATGATTTTATCCTGTGCTGAGGAAGTCTCACACAAGGCTGACTGAAAGGTCCTCCAGGTGAGTGGAGAATTACCACCCCACCACAGCCTGACAGATGCCATCACCTCTCTTCTTGCAGAATTGAATGGCAAGAAATCCTCTTTCAACATCTCTGTAACTTCAAGCCCCACCAAATGTCTGAATGAAGAAATTTTAACTATTGAAGGTCTTTCAGGATCACCCTGAAATACTCAAGGCTGTGTTTTGGGTCATACTCCCACTCATATGACAGTCAGTAGGAAAATACTTTGAAATGTGAAATGTGCCTGGTCATAATAAATGGGAAGGCTGTAACAAGAGCAACATACCAATCTGCCAGGACCAACCAACCAAAGCACAGCAGCACCTCTCTGAGAGGCAGGAGCAGCCAAAGCAAGAGCCCCCTGGCCTATAGCTGCCCCACAGTCCTGCTTGTCCCTACACGTAAGGACCTGCAGCTCTTCTAATCTGATAACCCATGCACATGCTCATCATTAGCATTTGCTTAATCCCCATACCTTCACTGAACTCCCTCCTTGTCCTTTCAAAGGGAGAGCAATAACCTCTGCCCTGCAGGTATGCTGCTGTTATCTACATTCTCTAACTAAACAAGAGGCTCTAAACTGATGCTTCTGCCGTGCCCTGCCCTGCTCTGCAACAAGAGCTGCAGCACCTTGGAAAATGAAATCTTTGTCATCTAAAGTCAAGCACCAAGAACAGAGGATTCTGAAGTCATGAGGGGCTGTGATGTCCAAATGAACCCCAGCGTACACAAGGTGTGGGTCTGGGTGAGATCAGCTCTGCTCAGGGCTGCACCCTTGGTGGTGGCAGCAAAGCTGTGGTGGCCCAGCTTACACAAAACTTCCCAAGATCCTGGTAGCTGAAATCGTAGCTGCAGTTCCATCCATTCACATGAGGAGCCAAACCCATTAGAAGTCCCCCAGGAAAGCACCCGCTCCTGGCTGGAGTACGGCAGTGGTCTCCATCCCTCTTCCCACTGGTGCTGAAACAAAAATAACTGAGGTTCTTGTTAGCCAGGAGGTGAGGAGTGGAAACAACTCATCAGCCTCATGATCAGGGCACCCCTAAGGAGTGCGCTCTGCATTTAAAATTAAACAGGGGTAGCAGGGACGAGATTACAGGGCTTTCCTCTTCCTGCCATTAAGCAAGGCCAGGCTTGTATGGAGATATAATGTCCCTCAGCAGACAAGCTCACATGGTCAGAAAAAAATGGGCAGGTTTTCTCATCTAAAAGCCCACCTTTGGGTTTGAAAGAGAAGCTGCAGTCCCAGTTTAGGGATACGTGAGCACAACTTATCAAGCTTAATTTTGCTAATTACTGAAGTGAGTTAGCACCATTAGGGCTATTAGCAAAGATCTGGAAAATATTAATTACTGCCTAAGGAAGGCAGAGAAGTTAGTTCAAGGTAAGGCCAGAGGGAAAATGTCAATAAAAGCCTGCAGAGCCCTTGCTTTCTGCAGTCAGCAGAGCTATGGAGGCTGGTTTCCAGGCTCGCTTTTGTCACAGAGGTATTCTTCCCCTTGCCCTCCCTTCCTGCAAGCACCTGCCTGTACGAAGTCCTGATCATCCCACCTGTGACTGGGTAGCTATTGTGCTCCCCTAAAAGGTGAAGGGGACAGGGCTTGGACCCATCCCTCTCACAGAAATGTTCTAATTAGGAAAGCAACTCCAGCTCACCTCTATTCCCCCACTAGGACAGGGGAATGGGCAGCACCTCCAGCCCCTTTTTATGGAGATGCAGATGGGGGTTACACAGTTTGGCTTCTTTCTTTTCTCAGCATCTGACAGCAACACACTGTGTCTGCTGCCTGGATTGGGCCCCTATTGCCAACAACATGCCAATGGCGTTCAGGCAGCATGTAGACAGGGGCAAGTAGGAATTCCTACCCAGACCACAGCTTGTAGAGAACATCTGGGATAGTGGGCAACATATCTGGGTGGTGGACAGAAACTGGAGCTGTGTGCTACAGTATGTTTGATGCCCAGTGCTCCCAGTTTGTGCTCTGGCCATACCTGCACCTGTCCCTTCTCTGGGGATTTGGCTGTGCTGATTTTACAGGGCTGCCCTGAGGCTTTGCTGCCAGGGTGCATGAAGGGCAGTTTGCACTCAGTGTGCAGCACCCGTGGGACACTACATCTAGGAAAGGTTGTGCAGAGACCAAGCACTGACATGCTCCTGCCCAAGCAGTGGGTGCCTGGCAGCTCCCTTGTGTAGGTCTTGAAAGCCCATCACACTGACAGGCACTGCCAAGGAGGTTGGGCAGCTCTGGGGTGGGCAAGAGAAGTTTGACCATGGCTGCTTCCTCCTTTTTTCATCATCTATATCCTTTGCTGAATGTAGCTTACAACAGCCCTGCACCAAGTTATGGCCCACTGGAAGCATGGGGCTGCACAGAGGCTGGCAAATGCTGCACTGTTGGAACTGAAGCAGTTGCACAGATGATGGGAGGTGTTTTGTGGAAATCACTTTTGCACTGTTATGGGATTCTGCATTTTGGACATCACCATACATCTTAAATACCACCCGCACACCTTTGATTCCTGAGAGGCTGAGCACTGAGCTTCTATCTGCAAGAGTCCTTTTCTGCTGGGGTACCAATAATTTTGGTTTTCTTTTTCCCCATGCATTTGCTGCTTGCTAAGTGTGTGACCTCCGTGAACACGGTCACTCAGACCTTCTGTCCAGTACATGTGATGAGTGGGATTCATTTTCTGCTGGATCCATCAAGACTACCTAGCAGCATGTGACAAGCATGCTTGATGATCTTCCAATAATAATAATACCGTATCACCCTACATCTTCAACACTCCTACCTCACGCAGGCTTTCTCTATCTGTTTCCTTGCAGAACACAGTAATTACGTGTTTTACACATGAAGATACCAGTGGCAGCCCAGCATTGTTCAGCTCACAGTGTTTCACCATTACTCTCACAGCCTGAGAAGTAAACAAACAGCCTATTTAATGAGTACCAAATTCTGTCGATGCAGGTAGTTGCTATGGTGAGAATTCCCAGTGCAGTGCTGCAGCCCTTGGTCACTCCAAGAAGACAGACGCGTGCGTTTCGGATCACAGCACTCTGTTTACTGAGGTAGGTCTGAAACGCACCGGAGGGCAGGGGTGGAGGTTGCTGGAGCAAGAAGCCTGCTAACGAAACTGCCAGAAACAAACACTTGCAGATGGGAAGATTTAGGAATAATCAGAAAACCAGCTCAGGTCAGCAGCACCGGATTCAGCGCTGGCTGAGAGCTGTTTAGTTTCTGTTGCATTGGTATTTTCAGGGCAACCCTGAGTGTGCAGGGATCCAGAGCACAAAATCCCTCAGTACAGCAGCCAGCAAAGACACCACCAAGCAGCTGCAGATGGAGAAGTATCTGCTCTTTCAGCCCTCAGGGAAGCCTGTAGAGAAGAGATGAGCAGGCTGATAGCACCTTGCTTGATCTGCCTGCTGCATCCTCATGAGGAAGATTACAGGCTCCAGGGCTGTCAAACCGTCAACTTTCACTTGGTTTGACAACAAACTCACTTCACATATATGGTTACATTTAAAGAAATTAAGAGGAGGAAAAAAGAAAGCTGTTGGAGCAAGTAATGTCCACAGATGCTTCCTAGAAGTAGAATGTTATTCTGCGATCTGGCACCAACATTTTAGCAGCCTGTAAAAGGTAAAGTTGGTACTACAGCCAGCCATTTGTACTGTACAAATAAGAGCTGTGAATATATTCTGGAAGTAATGTCAAACAGGACCAGATGGGAAATGAGCAGCATTCATTCTAATTTAACAAAGACATCTAACCCAGAATATGCATTAACATGTAGCATTTTTCATCTGCCTCCATTCAGAACAGATTCTCAGTATCATTTCCAAGCAAAGGAAATTGAAGGAATACTTACTCCTTGGTGAATTACTGTTCTCTCATAACTGGAGAAGTTTGGCACCCAAAGCTAGGTGTAATATGTTTTGCCTGGAAATGTATGCAAGGACACAATACACCCACAAACCCCCGCGTGTGGGCGCGCAGCCAGCTCCGTGTGTTTTGGTCCATGCTAGATGGATCCAGGGTTTCGGAGGCCCCGGGCATGCTGCTGGCCTGCAGAGAGCCATTTCATAGGGCACGGCAGCAAGGGGACGTTGCACCAGCCCTACGGTGGGTCTGACACAGGAGCTGGGGGAGATCTCACTCCACGTGGGACTCGGTTTGCACATTAAAGTAACAACGTGTCTGCTTCCCTGTTTCCTTGCATACATACATTATGTCTTATGTGCGACATGATTTGGACACACAGTTTGAGGCGGCTACCAAATTCTAGATGTACGTTTTAAAATGCTAATTTTTGGCTTTCCAGGACTGCATTGAGCAAGGTGAGCATGTTTGAAGGGAGGGATCCTTCAGTACAATAAACTGGAATTCCTACATTTGTTTAGTGGAACCTCTGATCCTATTTTTAATCAAAGCACCATTTCTGTTACTCGTTCTCTATTTTCTTAAATATTTAGAAATAATTAGCTACATAAACCAGGCCATTTTCTGAACATTTTTTCAGCATGAATTCAGTATTTTTACTCAAATTTATTCATCACTGGAACCACTCTCAACTTCCAAGCTCCTTCTTGCAATATTTCCTTTTTTGAAGTCAGTAACTTCTGCAGTTCCCACCAACCTCCCATGCCTCCACATTACAAAACCAAAGTTTTCTAACATTCTGCTCAGTGGAGCTCTGCATTTAAAACATATCATTTATGTGTGACAGCAGTGCAACTTCAGCACACAGTTAAGGAACTGACATCAGGTCCTTTCCAGAGCATCTTTCCTTCGGAAAGAGAGATGGACACAGCCTGTGCTGGGTCCTGAAGCTCTTTCTCTGCCCATCAGCTGTGTCTTCTCAGGCAGGACCCAGGCCAAACCCTGTGTGGTTAGCAGTCCTTCCTGAACTGATCATGGGGAGCCCTGCTGTAGACCCTCTTGTTTAGTAACAGCAAATGGAGTGAAAGCCTGAAAACCATTTGAGGTCAGACTGGATCACCGTCAACTTTCCATCTGACCTTGAAAACCTGATCAAAATGCACAGCTCTGACTGTGAGTTGACACTGTACACAAAATGCTTTTTGTGTGACTGAAGCATTTGGTTTAATGAATCTCTTCATTCCCTTAGCTTTTCTACACAGAATCACATTTGGAGCAGCTACATGTAAATTCTGGCCAGTGATCTGCACCTGCAGGGCACAGATCCTTTCTCTCTCAATAATACCTACAATGCATCCAGTTAGTATGTGAAGAAGCCACTTTCAGAAGAAGAATGTGATCTCCAGGTGAAGGCTATGCCCTAGATCCCAGGGACAGATATGCTAGCCTGGCTCAGTGGAGACTTGGTACACTGGAGACAGACAAACTCCAGAAGCAGACAACAGCTAAGGTCTGCAGCCAGCACCAGGTCTTTCCTAGCAGACTCATCCAAATCCTGGCTCCCCCCAGCTCTGGGATTCTGCCCCATGGGTGCCTGCACCATAAAGCAGAGCCCGCTGAAAGCAGTGTCAGCCTGTTTCACTACCTGCTTTGTCACTGCTTCATGTGCTAAGCAAGAGCAAAACTGGCTACCAGTGAGAAGCGAGGTACACACTTTGAGACTTGCTTGTTCATGGCTTTGAGAGTTTATAGAGCAATACTGAGCAATGTGAGACTGCTGCTGTGTGAGCATGCTAGGATCATGGCCAGAAACAAAAATGCAGGCTGAAAAAATCTTAACCTGCAGTTATGTGCTGTATAATGCACCATATCCTCTATGCCCCACAAGCTTTTTTTCCCCCCATGCTTTCAAGCTCTGCAAAGCTAAGGTACTGGTTGTATCCTATTCATTAGGGCTGGAGTAATGACTCACAATGGCTCCTGAAATCACTACCCTTGCTGGCTAGAGCAAAGGAAGCAGCATGAATCTTTATAGGCTAGAAAGGGAGAAGAGAGATTATTAGTCTTTCTTTAAAATCCTCCCCTCACTCCTCCTCTCCCGGAACAAACACAGTTTTTAAAAGGCTTTTAAATAATCTCATGTTCCTTAACAAAATTACAGCAGCAGTTTCCTCCTTCAATAGCACTCCTCTTCTTAGTAATCTTGTTTTAGCTACAGGTTTTGATGGAGAGTGCTGGTAGATGAATCATCTGTTGCCCCTCTTGGTTATTTTGCCTGGCTCCAGGAAGAAGGAATTCTGTTTCAGGTCTCTTGTTCAGAAGAGGAAGTTCTCATTTATGTCTGCTTTTAACTAGGAGTGATAAAAAATTTATTTGAATGTTTAATCAGGGCATAAACAGATGAATTGTGAATGGGACTGTGACCCAGCACAATGGACGGCATGGTCCTAGCTGAGCCACTTACCTCAAATTAATTGAGCTGTCTTCTGCAAGCTAGAGGTCTGCCTCTGCACATCGCCTTCTTACAGAAAGTGCTGGAACACACTGGCTGAAAGGAAAGTCAAAGCCTGACCGAGATCTGAGCATTAATGAAGACAGCGGCACAATAGTATAGTTCAAGAGCTATGACGTGGATGATCACTCCTCTGACAACCTCAGCTGTACAGAAGCTCAGAGACAATTTTTTTGAAAGAGATTTGATTTTCTTTATTAAAATATAAGGTGCTGGAGGTGCCAGCGAGGGAAGAGAGATCGCAGGGGCATGCACATTAGATCAAATTATGCATCAAACGGCAATTCAGATCAGTGTAAGTATATAGAAAGAAACCCAAACCTCTAGCAATGCTGTAGCTATTGGTCGTCTTCTTTCCTTCCTTTTTTTCTTTTCTTCCTTTTTTTTTTTTTTTTTTTTTTTTTTTTTTTTTTTTTTTTTTTTTTTTTTTTTTTTTTTTTTTTTTTTTTTTTTTTTT